>PVHP010021982.1:0-28901 GCA_004024765.1 Zapus hudsonius
AAGGGAGGGAGGGAGGAAGGGAGGGAGGGAGGGAGGAAGGGAGGGAGGGAAAGAAGGAAGGAGCGAAGGAAGGAGGGAGGAAGGAAGGGTGACGGATGGGTCAGGCAGCTCCATAGACACCTGTCCTTTGAATGGGAGGTGTCTCTAGCCAGAGCCCAAACCTAGGCGCTAAAACTTATTGGTCAGGTATGAACCAATAAATGGTCTCCCTGCCCACCTAGGGCCAGAAATACTGACTCAACAGTTAATCTGCCCTCTCTTCCCCACATGGCAAGCTAGCAGAAGGACCTCTGAATTTGGCCTTAGAAAGAAAGGTAAGGCCTACCCCTACCCCAGCTAATGGCTGGGGTGGGGTAAGGTTCCAGATTTTTTCCCACATGAACCTCTCCTTCTCATGATGGGAACCCTCTGTTACTTTTTTCCTACTGCTGCTTGTTTAGCTGAACAACATAAGTTCTGTTAAACTCTCCACGTTTTTCTCCCCACACTGGTGGCTAGAGAAATCTGTAACTCCCCATATTCCCTTAAATAATAAAGTCTCCCACTATACCTTACTATCTTGTCTATGATTTTAATTCTTTAACTTTGTAGACAAGAACTTGGGTATGCCTTAAATTTTGGCGAGCATTGGAATTTTTGCTGGGTGTTATCTAAATTCTAACCTGTCAGGGGCGAAAGCCTTTGGGGGCCTTTGGAGGCACACCCTGGCTTGGTCTTGGACGGCACGAAGGGCTTAGCTTAATGAGTTTCAGGTGGTGATCTCAGTTGGCCGTTATGCACAGGTTCTTCCCATTAGTCCCCTGATTGGCCAGGAAGCTCTATATATACTGCCTTGTTCCCCGCAATAAGAGAAGCAATAAAAAGCACACCTTCATCAACCCACAAACGGTGTGTGTGTGTGTGTGTGTGTGTATTTATATGATCACTGTCCTCCGCGGGCGGCTGGGCAGTGATACTAACCCCCAGCACACTCCGCTGCAGAAGGAAGGAAGGAAGAAGAAAGGAAGGAAGGAAGGAAGGAAGACCTTTAAAGTGTTGAAAGAATGTAATTAACAGAGTAGAATTCCATGCCCAGAGAAAATGTCTGTAAGAATGATGGTGCAAATAAGCATTTCAGATGAACAAGGGTTGGAAGACTGTCTGATGTAAAGGAGATACTAAGCAGTGTTCTTCAGGCCAAAAGTGAGTAATTCCAGCTGGAAGATCAATGACGCAAGAACCGAAAAAGACAAGAATAAATATATGAAGGAATCACAATCTAGCACACTTGAGTAAAGCAGTAAAGACAGTATCTAGGGCGTTTGAAAGTAAAACAGACAACTTGGCATAAAACCAAGGGAGGACAGTACTATTGTGTTCTGTGACCGAAATCAAGAATTCATACTAGACTCTATTGTAAGCACCAAAATCATATTCAAAGAATGAAAACTTGCAAGCTTATACAAAGAAAAGAAGAAATTTATCAACAATAAATTCTCAACTCTAAAGAAGGAAGGAAGAAAAAGAACCAGGAATATGGAAAAAGAAGGATTTTCAAAAGAAATCAAAGATAATAAACTTCAAACTGAAAGTGTAAATTACACTAAAAGGGGTATTGTCTTCGAGTGTATATGTGGCTTCTGTGTTTGAACACTCGGTCCTCGGCTGGCTGGTAGCATTGTCTGGGAAGGTTGTGGAACTTTCAGGAGGGGGAGCCTTGCTGGAGGAGCTGGACTGACCTTCGGCTGTTTCCTGACTCTGTGACTTGGTTTCCCACTCAGGCCTGCTAAGCCTTCCCTGCGGTCATGATGAAACTTCTTGTCAATGCTGTAAGCTGATAGAGATTCTTCTTGTCCCAAAGGGGCTTCTGATCAGGTCTTTCCATCCAGCAATAAGAGGGGATACACACTATTGTAGAAAGTGCAGCAGGTGAAGGGCTGAGCTGAAGGCGCAGTGTGGATCAGCCTCATAGGAAAAGGCAATGAATAGGGTTCAAGTCCATCTGTAGGAAACTCAAAAAGAACCAGAACAAACCCAGTGTGAGATCATGCTCAGGCGAGGAAACTTCTAGGAAGAAGTCTTTTCCCTCTTTACAAAGTCAGGGCAGTGGTTTCTTTGGGAGGAGGGTGGGCTAGAGAAAATGAAACTTGGAATACAAACCCCAGAGGGGACCTCTGGGGGATGACAGCTATGCTCCACCTTCACCTGAAACCACCTGAAATCATGGACCCATTCTCATGTCACTGCCGATTAAGCTGATCCGTGCTTTTCTCATACTGCGCACTATGTGTCACAATGAATAAGATGATTTTTTTAAAAAAAATTTTATTTGTATTATTATTATTATTATTATTGGCTTTTCAAGATAGGGTCTAGCACTAGTCCAGGCTGATCTGGAATTCACTATATATTCTCAAGGTGGTCTTGAACTCATGGCAATCCTCCTACCTCTGCCTCCCGAGTGCTGGAATTAAAGGCATGCGCCACCACGCCCGGCTAAATAAGACAATTTTTAAAGGCTTTAGGGAACTAAGGACTTGGTAGCCAATTAAGAGACATTCTCTGTATTATCCAACAGGCAAGCTTTCCACATTCATATTCCAAGTCCTTGAAGAAATGGCCTGCAGAGACTGTTTTCTAACCCTCCGAAGCAGTGAAATAAATGTGAAAGCTGCCGAAAAGACGGGAAGCCTAGCCATCCTGAAGCCAGGGTACTCTGTGCTTCCTTCAGAGGTCTGCCAAGTTCATAAAAACTTATTAGCATTTTCAGCCAAATTTTCTGTTTGGCTTTGGTTTGCCCTGCCCTCTCTGAAAACCAAATTAAGTGCCATTCCACAGAAATTAGCATCTGCACCTCCTTCATGTCCGGAGGAAATTGTGTCTTTCCGTGGCCCCTGTAACTGCCTGCCTGGGTGCCTGAATGGGGCAGGAGGCAGACCCTCTGTGCCCAGCCTAGGTAAACGCTGCCTAGGCAACCAAGCCCTCCACCAGAGGAGGGAAGCTCCTCCAGCCTGGCTTGATCACCAGGCACCGTGCCCATCCTGCCTGAGAGCTGGTGAGACAGTGATTCGGGGCTGTGTTTTATGTCACAGTATCAGCTGGCACATCTGAGGACCTTGTGGCAAAGGTTGGACATGTTTACAACACACCCAACTTCATTCCGCCTCAAGGGGAGTGAAAGACTGGAGATGGGGGAGTGAAGGGGGTGACAGAAGAAGTAGAGTGTACAGGCGCCCTTAGGCTCAGTCCCCTACTCCTCTGGGACTCAGCACTGAAGATTAACTCCTTCCTCGTCCTGAATAAACATAACTGCAGCTAGCAAAGTGACTTACAGAAAATATCACACTTCAGCTTCCACACACTGTCCTTACAGGCAGCTTGGTCTTCACTTCCCAAGAGGGAGAAAGGGTTAAAGGAGCAGGTGTGGTGATTCACACCTGTAATTAGGCAGGAGGATTGACAGGAGGTAGAGGCCAGTGAGACCTCAAAAGCTGGAAGGACAGAAGGAAAGAGAGAGGAAGGACAGAGGGATGGAGAGAAGGAATGGTAAATGTTGGACCTAAGCTCATATCTACCTGAAGCAAGGGTTCTCCTCCCTCCCACCCCATGCCCATCCTGGCAATAAATTACCCAATTTTCATGAAAGACAGCTAATTAACCGCTGGCTGCCTAAGAGCTCAGCTGCCATCAAATGACAAAGTAGGTCAAGGGGCACTAATGACGCAAACAAGAGAACTACTTAAATACAGTAAATAAGTTTCACTTGACATGCTTTCACCAATGTACATATACTATTTATACAAAATATAAGACCTTAGTTCACTTGCTCCTAACACCGCCAGTGGAATAGATAGGATGATGGCACCCTAATTATCTCCAAGGTTCAAAGAGATGCCCCACCTAGCCCCAGATCCTGGGGATGTCAATTCAGAGACACAAGGACTCCAACTCACAGCCTGACTGCAAAGTCCCTAAGTGTCTCCCTGGGAGGGAGTTCCCCTTTCCTAGAATTTAAATCTGATCCTGGCGTTGTGGTTGGTTAAGCTCAGCCCCAAAACATGGTCTCATGGCAGGCCTCTTCTTCAGCCAGCCCCTAGCCCAGACCAATCAGCTCTCCCTCTGGCTCACTGAGCCTGAAGGTAGAGCCCACCGCGACAAGGTTATAAAGAGATGCTTCCTAGGGTCAAGTTTCCTTGGCTGTCTGTTCATCTCTCCTGAACCTCCAGGTCCTGGTAAGTCTCCCCAGAGTATATCTCAGCTGGGTGAAGAAGAGGGGAGAACCCCCACACACACCCCTACTTCCACAGGGCTCTTCTCACTCCTGCCCTCCACAAGGCAGGAGTTCGCAAAATGTCTTTCTTTTCCTTCTTCTCTAAGTCCCTTTTTGCATTTCTTCCAGGTCCCCCATATGGGCTCTCAGACCACGTGGATGTATCCATTTTCCCTCCCTTGCTCTTATGCTTCCCTCAATAAATGTAATAATTTAATCATTATCTTTCTTGGTCTGGTTTGCCAAGTCTTTGGTTAAATACAGACACAAAGTTTGGAGTTCAAAGGTTTTCTGGAACTGCCAACATCCCATTAACCAAGGGAAGGAGGAGATGAATTAGAAAGAAGGGAGAGAAGGGGGAAAATGTACATTTAACTCCCTATTTGAAATCCTTTGGTGACAGGAATTAGTAGAACATTGTCATAAGGAACACGGACTTTAGAGCCAGACTTCCTGGGTTAACAATTCTGGCTGTTAAAAATCCTAGTCCTGTGAGCTTGGGTAACTTTCTCTGTGCCTCAGCTTCCTTCTTGCACAGGTTAACCAACATAAAGGATATTACAAGGCTAAACCCTGCCTGGAACCTGGGAAGGCTTTAATGAATATTAGCTGTTATGGTCACTACCCTGACACCTTGAGAATGAATCTACATTGCTTAATTTAACACACTTCGTTCAGTCCCCCCTTCCCCTGAAACACCATCTCGGACACATCCCCCAGGACAGAATGCTTGCAGTTCACCCTCGCTGTGATCTCTCTCTCCTCCAGGCTCTTGTTCTTACTGAGTTCTCTTTCTCGAACATGCTTACCCACTTCTCTTCCTGGGAATTCCAGAGTCCCGGGTGCCCTGGGGAGATAGCCCAGGAAGAAAAATATTTTATTTCCCACAATCTTCATGAGTTCCTTGTTGGGGTAGACACCAAAACAAATAGCAGATTAAAAACAAATTTAGGACATGTGCAATGTAGAGCAGACACAGAAACCTCAATGCAAACAACTCAAAGAGATGTCTGGCATCCGGCTTATACAGCATCCTCCTCAAAGAATAATAAACTTACAGAGACATGACAGGATGAAGGAGTGCAGCTTTCGGCTTCCAGAGGTGAGGAACCAGGAAGGTAACTCTATGGGAGGAAACCAATGGAATGAGATTTGCAGATTCCTCTGGTCTCTGTACTAACAAGAGTCCAGCTCTGTCTCCAGTCCAAGAGAGCTAGTTGCCATCTTTAGATGGTGAAGGGGGGATACAGGACTTTCCCTCTATTGCGGCTCACTAGTTCCCTTCTCAAAGTCAGAATTTATGTCAAGGCACGACCTATGCTGGATTCCTTCATGACCATGTCTGTTTCCTGCCCTGTCTTTCTTCTTACAGCTCACAGGTCTGGAACTTTCTTTCCAGAAAGTTCTTAACAATGCTGAAGGCTCAGGCAGCTTCAGGCTCTCACCACAGGCTGTGGATGAGGCATTTTTGCCAAAGTGATGAAAACCCTCTCCTATATTTCTATATTGTTTACAGCAAACCATGAAAAGCTAAAAAGTGGTTTCTTATAAAGCTGTATGTGGTAATTAAGTGTCACCAGTCCACAAAGCATGGGGCCGAGCAGTGCTCAAGAAAGACTGTCTTCTTTTCATACCCACTGGAGCTATGAGCCTTCCCCAGAGTAAAGTTGTGCAAAAAAGGTGGTTCCACTTTATTCCCTTCTATTTTTAATAGCACATTTATTTGAGAGACAGACAGACAAGAAGAGTGAGTATGGACACGCCAGAACCTCTTGAAATGATCTCGAGATACATGCTGCACTTTGCATCTGGCTTCGCCCATCTGCATGGTACTGGGGAGTCCAGGCCGTCAGACTGCAAGCAAGTGTCTTTACCTGTTGAACCACTTCTCCAGCCCCATCTCCATTTTTTATTAGCATTCAAAGAATTAGGTTTCATTATACTGTATTTCAAACAAATGCTGGTCTTTTATTTGGTTGGTTGGTTGGTTTCTCCTCTCAACTGTTCTGTTTTTCACCATGGCAAGGATGAGTCAGTCTTGCTGTTGCCTTCAAATCATCACTTCTGCTCTCTTACAACCCTAATCGGGAACTATGTGCTGTTTCCACAATCAACGCTCATGTCCAAATAACTCAGCAGAAATGAGCCAAACCACCTGCCTGGGAAGACAGGTCCAAGGGAAAAGATGCAGGTCCTGCTCTAAGAACACAGACCAGGGAAGCAGAACAGAGCAGGAAGGCCTTGTGCTTGAGGTCAGGCATCTCAGCTTGAATCTCCATTCCCACTCAGGGTGGAGTGACCTTGGGCAGTTCACAGAGGTAAGACCAGTGGCACTCATTGTGAAATAAAAATGCAAGTCACTCTGTTCAAAATCATGAAGAATTTGGACTGGTGAGAGACGCCTTAGTGATGAAGAGCACTGAAGCAAGCATGAGGACCTGAGGGGGATAGGAAGTGCCCAAGTTCAATTCCCCAGCACCCATAGAAACAACTGGCATGGCCATGCACATCTTTAAACCCAATCCTGTGGGGATCAGAGACTGGAGAATTGCTGGGGCTCATGAAAATCACAGCTACAAGTTCGATGGAAGATCCTGTCTCAAAGAAACACACTGATGAGCAACAGAGGAAGGTCACCCAACATTCCCCTCTGGCCTCCACACACCTGTGAGCAAGTACCTGTGAGCATATCTGTACATACATATGTATGTATATACATGTACACATACACCTGTGAGCACATACCTGTGAGCATGTCTGTACATACATACATATGTATATACATGTACACATACACCTGTGAGCACATCTGCATACACACATTTATGTACATGTGTGTATATACATACCTGTGAGCACATCTGTATACAGACATGTATGTACATGCATGGACACACACCTGTGAGAACATCTGCACAACACATGTATGTACATGCATGTACACACATGTATATAAGCACATCTCTATATAAACATGTATGTACCTTCATGTACACACATGCCTGTGAGCACATCTGCACACACATGCATGTACATGCATGTACACACACATGCCTATGAACACATCTGTATATACACATGTATGTACCTGCATGTACATATACATGCCTGTGAGCACATCTGCACACACATGTATGTACATGCATGTACACACCTGTGAGCACATCTGTATATACACATGTATGTACATGCATGCACACACACATGTCTGTAAACACACCTGTATATATACATGTATGTACCTGCATGTACATATACATGCCTGTGAGCACATCTGCACACACATGTATGTACATGCATGTACACACACGTGTGAGCACATCTGTATATACACATGTATGTACATGCATGCACACACAAAAATAATTTTAAAACTTCTTTAAGTTATGAAGATTTTAGAAGCAGTAATTAGAAAATATTAAGTAAGCCCAATGTGGACTCCAGCAAAGTGTGTGGGTGCTGAGACAGCGAAGGCATCCTTTACCCACACGTTAACTCCCTTCCCTCTGCTGTCACAGGGGTACAAAAACATCACACTCCAGCCAGGTCAGGCGTGGTGGCACGGGACTTTAGTTCCAGCACTCAGGAGGCAGAGCTAGGAGGATCGCTATGAGTTCGAGGCCAGCCTAGGACTACAGAGTGAGCTCCAACTTAGCCTGGGCTAGAGTGAGACCCAACCATGAAAAAAAAAATCACAATCTTGGAAGGATGCTGTGAGGATCAGTCCTGACCAGAGAAATTGCTCCTAAGAGCCCAGAAGCTGCAGGTGGAGCTCAGGGGTGGAGGCCTTGTCAGCAAGCACATGGATTTGCTCTCCAACACTGACACATATCAAAGCACCTGACACATATCAGAATATATTAACTTGGGCTGTTATTATTTGAAAGTTGAGCTATGAGAACAAATAACTAAGGCATTACTATTCAATTACAAAATACATCTTTACTTTACCAAGGGATTAGCCACAAGATCCTTTAAGTAGCACACGTCCTCATTTAATTCTGGTTGAGTTTATAAGACTGGAACCTGCGCTTCTTATGGAGAAGACTGTATTAGATGAGAGAAACTATGTGCGTGAACTTCAAAGTAAGAGACATGCTGAATTATGGTCTATGAGGAAGGGACATGTCATTCTGCTGTCTGTGAGAGTGTCCTTTGTCTTGGACAGGGCTGGTGTTCTTTTAAACTGGGCTCTCTGTTTTGGATTCCCCAGTTCTCTGACCTCAAACAATTCTTTAAGTCTGTATGTTCCCATTAATATTCCCAATTCCCTGGAGGGCTCAAAACTGATTCCTGGGATTCTTCTCAACAGCTCAGAGGACATATATGTCCCAGGAAGGCTTGGCCAAGTGACTAGCAGCTGTCTTGTGGGCAACGCTATGGAAACGGGACTGGGAAACATTAACAGTCAGTGGACTGATGCACCTTGTTGCCCAAAGCTCACTGCTCGGGATCCCCAGCATTAGCTACTCAACCGTACCAGAAAGACCTCGAGAGAGCCACCAAGAACCCATAGATCTAATGATGACTTCCAAATTTGGGATTGCCCTAAGTGAAATTCTTCACCACATGTATCAATAGCTTCTATATGCCAAGAATATTTCACTTTCATTAGCATGGACAGAACGTCAGATTAGCTTGTCTTTACTTTACAGGTGAAATGCTTCATTGAAGTGTGGTCACCAGTGGTAGGCTGGGGACACTGCTCCTTCATTTCAAGGAGCACGTGATGAAATATAGGGGCTGCACCAGAGCAGGAGAGGAAAACCCTGTCAGGTTCTAATTTATAGCTTTCTGCTGGAGATTCAGCCTGGGCAATCATGAGAGCCACCAACATTGTCCAAAGTCACAGGACAATAACACAATAGGATACTCCACTCTCTGATGCAATGTCTCTCCACATTTATCTTGTGCTTATGATGGCACATGAGGTCAAGTCCAAAATGCTTAGCCCCCTACCACACACACACATACATACAAGCCACAGAGCCTAAACAACCATACCTATCATTTTCCACAAATACCGTGTTTCCAAGCCAAGACCTGAAAAGACCTCAGAGTAACTGGGTCAGAGACAATAAGAAGCCAAGTGCCACCAGGTGTGGTGGCCATGTCTTCAAACCCAGCACTAGGGAGGCTGAGATAGGAGGATATCTGTGAGTTCAAGGACACCCTAGGGTAAAGAGATCAGCCTAGGTTATAGGGATACCCTGCCTTAAACAGAAAGGAAGGCAGGTGAATGGATAGAGGGAGTGGGGAGAAAAAGAGGGAGAGAGAAAATGAGGGAGGGAGGAAGGAAAGGAAAGGAAGAAGGGTGGGAAGAAGGGAAGGAGGAAGGAAGGAAACTGAGAGCCTTGGGAAGAAGGGATCATGCAGGTCTGTGGAATCTACAGTTTATCACAAGTGAGATGAGAAGCCATGGACCAGTTGGAGGGACTGGGGCACTATTATCTGCAGCTTTAAAACATCCTGTGGCCACTGTGCTAAGAACTGATACAGGCGAGATAGACTAGAAGGGGAAGTGGGGGGAGACCAGTATCCCAACACGGCACAGGATCCAGGCTGCTTACTTCTCTTGGTGCTGGCTCCAGCTGAGAGATTAGACAGAGGGCTGGATAGACTGCTCAGTGTTTAAAGGAGCTTGCTTGCAAAGCCTGATGGCCCAGGTTCACCTCCACAGCAACCATGTAAAGCCAGATGCAAAGTGGCATATGTGTCTGGAGTTCATTTGCTTCGGCTAGAGATCCTGGAGAACCCATTCTCATTCTCTTTCTCTTCTCTCTCCCTCCCTCCTCTCTTTCTCTCTCTCTCTCTCTCTTGCATGTGCCCACAAATAAATAAATAAAAATATTTTAAGAAAGAAAAGGAACACTATGGCAGTTTTAAGGTGTCAGTGCTTCAAACACTTGCTGCCTTTCAGGATGGATATCTTCTCCAAACGGAAAGGATGACAGGGTCCAAGAGGTCAGCAAAATCGGACTCTAGGTCAAGGAATAGGTGTGAGAGGGCATCTCCACTGATGTCAGGAACACAGGCCAGTCACTGGATATAGGCAATGATTCAGGTTCCCAGAGATTTCCGATGGAACAGGGCAGAGGGCTATATCTACCTGTTAGTGACCCTCTAGAAGCTTCCCTGCTCTGGGACCAAGATGAGTCTTCTTTAGACATTTAGTTAATGATTCCCCACAACATCTGGTTTGAGAAGGGGCTTGTAGGCCTTTGATGAGACAGGGTTACACAAAAACAGACCACACAATAAAAGGGCAGAAACGGGAAAAAGCAGAGGGAGACATTCACAGCCCTGTTACCCGCCTGACAGCAATACGGGCTGAAGAGATCAGCTCAGCAGTTTTCGTTACTTATTAAAATCTCAAACAAGCCTATGAATCATCAACATAGAAAAAGAGCTATCACCTTTCACGGTCTCCTCTCTCCCCATTCCTAATCCCTACATAATGATTTTTTAAGCATAAGACCTACTGGGTCAACAATTAAGACAGGGAGCTCTAGCATAAAAACAGTTACTTTTATGACCAAAGCTACAAAAATATTGACCACAGAAGCTTTCATGTAAGCCCACCTCCAATTTTCTCCGTTAGCTAAGAGAGACAGACAATGAGAGGCACAGAGTGGGAAGGATTTGATATGCAATCAACAGAAACTAAATTTCTGGCTTCCAGTCATCATAGGCTGATTTTCCAGAAAGAGACCAAGGATGTCAGCAGAAAGGGTTAATTTCTGTTCCAGCCCAGAGTTCCACAGTCTCAGCAAGGGAGCGAGGGATTTAAAGATGACAGTGGAGGAAGACAGCGAGTGAGCATAGTGTCTAAGGGTAATTGAAGTGTATTGGATTCCAATTTCTTATAAACAAGGGTTCGAATCCCTGGTCTTTACCTTCTGTAGCTCAACAACTGTTTCTTAGCTGGATGTGATAAGGTGAACCACACATGCAACCGAGAAATGAGTAGGAGCAAGCCCTCTGGGGACTGGCTAGAAATGTAAGTTCTTGGGCTCTTCCCCAGGCAGACAGGATCACAAATTCTAGAGTGTTCTGGCCATCTCTGGCCTGCTTGGTCCTTCTGGAACTCTGCCTCAGATCACGTGGATGGGTGCTGGGGTCAGCAGATCTCAGGAACAATGCTGAGTGTCCCTGAATGTGATGGACTAAACTCCATACAGAATGCTTGCCTCGTGCTCACTAAATGCCACCCACATCCACACTGCAAGACACCAAAGTGAGCACTGATCATCCATGAGAGAACCATGCTCTTGAACTCAGATCTTGTTTTTAATACTTTTTTTATTGACTTCCAAATACATAAACAATATACCATGATCATAATTCCCTCCCACCACTTTCCCTTCCCCCCTCCACTGAACCCCTTCTTCTTTCCAACTAGTCTCTTCTATTCTGATGACATCATTTCCCCCCCCCTATATCCAGGTCCTGTGTGGCATCAGCCACTGTGAGGTCATGAACATCAAGGCCACTTTGTGTCTGGAAGACAGCATTGTAGGCACTCTTCCTCTCCCATTCTTTCAGCCACCGCTGCAGTGTGTAAACAGCTGTCTCCCAGTGCTGAACCCTCCACTGTCACTTCTCAGCACGTCAGTGATGGTCACTGCCATCTGAAAAGAAGACCTTCTCTAACCAAAAGTGAGAGCAGCATTAATATGTAGGCATAAACGTAAGTATTTAGAGGGCAGCTTGGTGGGAATGATATATGGGTTTCGTCAAACAACAGTGGTAATTGAATTCGTTCTCATAGGACTACAAGAATCTAACAGTCCAGCACAGGCGTAGAAAGTTCATGCCCGTCTCACTGCCCCATCTCAGCCTCTCAACTCTGCCCCCACGGCATGGCACGCAGCAGACCAGCACTAGGAAATGAATAAAGGTAGCTATAGCCCAAAACAACTATTTCTGGACACTGAGTGTGATGCTGTATCCGTTTAGTGTCACAAAATTGTAACTCTTCCTTTGATTTAAAAGAACGCATTTTAAGAAGCAGAAGCCGTTCCCACAGGCTGACCCTCGTCGACACTCTCAACATTAGTGACTCCATTAAACTGTATGACCCAGAACTTCCTGTGTGTCAGAAGAAAGCCACACCCCACGCCCTAACAGTCTGTTGTAAGATGAACATCTTTAGAGAACCTGGTAGGCTGCCTGGACCGAAATAAGGTGGCACTTGGCAGATGGCCTGTACTATCCTCAGAATACAAACCACCCACCCATGCTCATGCAGGCAATCCTAACTAACGTCAGCAGGCTACAAAGAAACTTAAAAGCCATGAGAGGATGAGGGGTACTAGTAGAGAGCAGGGGTACTAGTGGAGATTAGGGGTACTAGTTGGGTATTGAACAGGAGTTAGCAAGGGTGGGAGGGGGACAGGAGGAGGGAAGGAGGGAAGGACTCGGTATTCACTTACCAAGTTGTCAACCAGCTCTCCCCCATGACCTTGAAAAAGCTACAGAACTAGGACAGTAGCACAGAACAAAAGTAGAATGGACTCGGAGTTGCGTGTACAAACAATTTGCTCTAAGCCCCATAGCACATGTATATTAGCATGCAGCTGACGTTATATGCGCATGAGTCCATGCTGAGAAATAAACGCAATGCACAAGGGAACTCCGATCCCCTTGCTCTCTGCACTCAAGCCAACGCAGCATCCAGATTGCTGCCATGTGCGCATGACCTCTTGCAGTGACAGGGACTCAAATAGAAGTGGATAATTCGGCCTCTGACCCAAAATCCCCAGGAGTCCACACACCCCGCAAAGAGCAGCCCCTCAGGAGAACTCACAGCTGTGCAACATCTGGTGGGATTTGGATCAGGATCTACTTAGGGTGAGATCTGGAGCACTCATCAAAGGCTCTCGTATGCGCCCGGGTCAGGCACTTGTGACTCACTTATCATCCACCTTCCCTTGGCTGCTCTCGAGAATCCAAGCACGTGTGACCTCCCCAGCCACCCAACAGCCACTACCCACATGTGGCCGCTGGGCACTGAGCTGTAGTGGGCACAACTAAGAAACCATGGTTTTTATTTAATTTCGCTTTATTTAATTTATATTTGAAAACAAGATGCTCCGCTTGCTTACTGGAAAATGTTTAAACACAAGGGAAGCAAGACACGCAAGGATCTGCTTCTTCACATCAGTAAAATCTAAATACGGATCAGTATTTTGAAGAGACCTTCAGCATAAACTGGGACATGCTGTTATTGTAAAATATACACTGAGCCTTGAGGATTCCTTATAAAAGAGGTTGTAAGTATTTCATCAATAACTGAACGATGATTATATGTTGAAGTGACATTTGGGATAGGTTTAGTTATATAAAATATATTTTTAAAGTAAATTCTACCTCTTCCTCCTTATTCTTCTTTTAATGTGGTTCTTAAAAAGTGTCAAAGTGGCAGCCTGTAACCCTAGCATTCATGAGACTGGAGAGGAGGATCACTAACTCGAGGCTAGCCTGGACCACAGAAGAAGACCCTATGAGAGAGGAAGAGGAAAAGAGAGATCGGAGTGGGAAAGAGAGAGAGGAGGAGAGGGAGAAAGGAAGAGAACAAATGAGGAACAAAAGGAAAAGAAAACCCACCTATCTGTTCAGTCCTAGATGGCCACATATATTTCTGATGGTCAGCTCCGCTACAGAGACTCACACTCAGGCGTGATGCTGTCCCGCACACCTATCGGATGCTAGAATGAGTTTAGCGTCGGGCTTCATCTGACGATGGTTCTCACAGTCTTCCCACTACCCACACCCTTCAGAGCTACCATTCTCTCTGGTTGATAAGACAGACTTTCTCTTCTCTTTCTTGAAAACCTACTGTTGGGTCACACTGGCACCAAAGTAGACACCATTAATCACAGCTCTGCCTCCATCAGGTGCAAACCCTACTTGTCCAAAGGAGAGAAACATTTGTACTTTCCAGTCTTTAAAATATAAAATGAACTTCAGGACCAGATTTAACCTCAGATCCTGACTTATTCCCAACTCAGGACACACATTTCACTTTCAGTTCCCATGTGGTCATAGCAGGATATGAATATAGCTTTCATAACTGACCAAAACATTCTTGTGTGTTTATGTGGGTGTGTTCACATGTGTTTAGATGTGTGTGTGTGTGTGTGTGTGTGTGTGTGTGTGTGTGTGTGTGTGAAGGTCAGAGAACAACTTTTCAGGTTTTGGTCTTTGCCTTCTACTCATTTGAGGCAGGGTCTCTTGTTCATACCGTTAGCCAGGGTAGCCGAGCCACAAGCTTCTAGGGACTTCCTGTCTCCATCTCTACCCTTCATGGATATGCTGGAATTGTAGAAGCCCTCCACAGCATCTAGCTTTTACACGGGGCCTGGGGATTTAAGCTCAGGTACTCACACTTGTGAAGCTGCCCACCTTGTTTCTGAAACAAGGTTTTGCACTGAACCCATAGCTCACCAATTCAGCTTGACTAAGTAGCCAGCAGGCTCTAGGCATGCTCCTGTCTCTGCCCCCCACTCCCCAGCAGCTCTGCGATTACAGCCACGTGCCATCATCTCCAGCCCTTACCTGGGTGCTGCGGATCCGAACTCAGGTCCTCAGAATTGCACGACAGGCACTTTCTTTACCCACTGAGCATATGTCACTAATAAATTCACTAAGAAACACCATCCTTTGGAAAGAAAACGCCTTTAACGTGCAACCATTTTTAAATCTGAATAAACATTAAGATTTGAGAATGCAGCCACGTTTATTTATTAGGGACATACAGTTTTTACACCAACAATACCTTCACGAAGGGCTCCATTTCCTACCCTCCACCAACAATATTTTCCAGGGTTAACTCCTCCTGTCTTCCCCAAGGACCAGATGTGGGGCTCTCACAGGAAATGAAAGTGTGGCTGGAGAGATGGTATGTGGGCCAAAGGCTCTCCCAAAGAATGCTACCTACCCCGAGGCTGCTGTTTGTTGAAGTCTCTGGAGATCAAAGGCCAAGGTTTCTGACTTAAGCACTTGCAATTTGTTCAAAATCGCAAGCAGAGCCCCTCTTTGCTTGCTGGTCTGAGACAGAGCTCCAGAGCAGAGAAAGCTCCCCAAATCCCTTCAGCTCGCCCACCCTTCAGAGAGCTGCTAACAAGGAGAGGAATTAAGCAGCCCCAGGTTTACTCTGCATGCCTGCGTGGAGGTGCTAATTGGCAGTAAAGGATCTATGAGGTGCACATCAGAACGGAGTAATCCATAACCTGAATAATGAGCCTTTTGATAACCGGGAGCAAGCGAAGGACCGCTTTCGGAAACGGCACCCTGGAAGCACTAGTAAGCCTGCTCTTTCCAATTAGAGAAACGCCTCTCTCCACTTCCCAAAGCTGGCAAACCCAGGGGACGCTCCCAGTGCCCAGTACAAGCGCGCCATGCATTCTCACAAGTAGTTACAAGTTTCTCCTGGTGACACTTCAGAACTTTGGAGGTCAGGAGTGGACTTCCTCTGGTCTCTGATCTAAACCCCTTCTCATTCCCCAGGCCCCAAGACGAAAGTCTCCACTCCAACTGTTACCATTACTAATCACACCAACAGCAAAGAAGCCATCCCCACTTCGTACGTGTATAGCACACAGAGAATTCTCCCTTTTGCTTTGCAATACCACCTAGGACAGATTTAAGGCAGATATAAGAAAGAGAGTTTGAAGATCATACAATCGCTGGGCCTCTATGAAGATGAACATAAGGTAATGAGTACAAAAGTGTTGGGGGCTCTGCCCAGAGGCTGAGAGGGGACTTGACAATTTCAGGCCCTCCTCTCTCTCACTCCCATGCCCAGACGGACATACATGGTGCAGAGTTCATGTCTATTCACTCTTAGACATAGAATTTAAAACCCCCTCATTTCCAGAATCTTTCTGGCTTCTCTACTTTATCTGGTTCTGCTATCCCAAGGGAAACTTTGAGGAGGAAACAAACGAAAACGTGGGGGCCTGGGGAGATGGCTCAGTGGTTAAAGGCAGCTGCTTGAAAAGCCAGGCAACCCAAGTTCAATTCCTAGTACCTACGTAAAGCCCAAAGTGGTGCTTGCCTCTGGAGTTCATTTGTAGTGGCAAGAGAACCTGGCACGCCCACACCCCACCCCACACGCAAGCAAATACATACTTTAAAAAAAGAACCTTGAAAAAATGGGCGTGGATGGGAAAATGGCTCAGCACTTTAAGGCACTTGCTTACAAAGCCTGCTGGTCCAGGTTTAATTCCCCAGTGGCCACATAAAGCCAGTGCACAAAGTGGTACACATATCTGGTATTCATTTGCAGTGGCTATAGGCCCTGGCACACCCAAGCTTATTCTCTCTCTCTCTCTCTCTCTCTCTCTCTCTCTCTCTCTCTTTCTCTCTCTCTCTCTCTCTCTCCTCTTCCTCTCTCGCTCCCTTTTAGGGGGAGGAGCTCACAGTAGGGTCTCACTCAAGCCCAGGCTGACCTGGAATTCACCATGTAGTCTCACCTAGGCCTCCCCCAAGTGCGAGAATTAAAAGCATGTGCCACCATGCCCAACTATCTTTCTCTCTTAAATAATTTTTAAAATACACCAAATGTTCCTCTCCAATCAGGGATAAGGAAAGTGCCCAGAGTGAGTATCTGCAGGGGTAGATGGTAAAATAAAATCAATGAACCAACAAACATTCACTGACAGTGAAAATCAAAGACCCCAAAGCTGGGGTCAACCTCAGCTCCTGAACTCCCTTAGCTTTCCTGGTGTGGTTTCCTCAGCCGGGGCCCAGCCTGAACACCCCAGCTGTGTGATAAAAGGTAATGGCCATTGCCATGGTCATCATCCGTGTACAGAGCACTGCTTTCGCACCAGCCACCTGCTCCCCAAAGCAGAGTAGCGTACATGGCAACGTCTGCTCGTGTCACCCGCAGACCCTTGCGAGGCTGGGAAGCTTCTGGGACCTAGTGCTTCCTGGAAAGCAGTCAGAAACGCCATTGCCCACCGTGGAGCAGTCAGAGTGCCTGGGGTTACCTACGCAGAGGCCTTTCATGGAGCTTGGGACCTGTTATCCCTGGAGCTGTAAGGCCTTGGGGCATTCCCGCATCAGTGAAACCATATGGTTTTCACACTTGCAAGGCAAGCACTTTCCTGACTGAGTGGTCTCCCAGACCCTGGGTTTTACATTTTTGTTTGATCACGACAGCTAAGCAGCTCCCCTGCAGCCCATCTTTCTTCCTTCCACTCCCACCAGATTTGCTATGTGGAGCAATAATAATAACCTACCAGAAAGATGCTGAAGGCCAAAGGGAGTGAGGGCCTCTCGGTTGCTTACTCTACGTTAGGGTGCAGCGCCCATGAAGAGTTCAGCTGCACAGAGGGTGGGTTTGCTCTTTCCCATAACCAGCATTGCAGGGAATTTCAAAACACCACCTCTGTGTTCAACAGCACTACTGTTGACAGGCTGCTTCCCGGGAAATGAAGCCAACTTTCTCTCAGTCCAGAGTCACCACAGTCCCACTCCACTGGCCTGGCTTTCACACTTCTGATTGCTAGTTTAACTACTTACCTCCTAATGAGTCTGTAATCCTGCTGAGGGCAAAAATAAAGGCTGGTTGTCCCCCACCCCCACTATGAGGTCACTGACAAAACAGGTAATCTTGCTGCTACAGACACAGGAGATAAACCACGGGAGACCACCAAGGGCCTTTCACGTAGATGTGACCCTGAGGTAAGAGCCAGACCAGAAGCAGACCTTCTGTCAGAGGAGGGAGGGTGACCAAGGGAATTTGCTGTAGGGAAAAGGCAGGTAGAACAGGGATGATGGGGACTTAGTTCCTTTGCTCTTACTACCGTGTCGCACATATGGAAACTGAGGCTTAGAGATCTCACAGCTGGAATAGGCAGAGTCCCAGGCTCCACGTGGACAAGTGTGGAGGCCATGGATAAGTGCGGATAGGATGGGGGGGAGACCAGATATGCAGACCTGAAGCTGAGCCGGAAAGAACTTAGATGTCATAGTAACCAGGATTGTCACACAGGCTCAGGGAGCTAACATAAGCACGGAAACCCACCCGTGACTCGATGGACACAAGTCTCTGGGAGTGACAAGGAAAGTGGCAAAACTTGGAAGAGCCTTGAGGAAAGGAGACTGTTTAAAGGCAGAGTGAACAGAAGGTTCTAGAATGAGAAATGAGAATAAAGGGCAGATCAAAGGCTTTCCAGAGACACGGATGAAGTTGTATGGTGAAGGGGAAGGAGCACATGAGAAGACTCCAAGTTTGGAACTTGACATCATCTTTCATCCAATCTCATATCAGCTGGACAAATTTATAAGGACGGGTAACAAGAAAAAAAAATAATGATAGACGTCTGCGGGGGCCCAGGAGACATTACAGAGGAAGTGGTGATTTTTTAACATGGGTTCTGCTCTCACTGCTAGCCTGACAACCAGCTCCAGGGAGATGGTGACAGACACTGTGGTCACTCATCAAAGCAGAGAGCTCAACAGGAAATCAGACTTCTAACACACCCACAAGGCTCGGGGACCATTGTGAAAGAGGGCGTGGAATGATTGTAAGTGGGTAGGAGGATCTTGAGGCATTGCCCCCCTAAGATTGGCTGATGCATTCATGTCCCCACAGTGGATACCAATAAACGAACTGAGGGCCCTCCATGGAATGGGGGTAGGCGAGAGGGGATAGGAGAGTATTACCTTAAATTTTTTTTAATTAGATCATAAAAAAGTAATAATGGTAGCTCAGTCATAAATCTATGATTTTTTTCTTATTAAACAACATCATGCTCACAAAACTAGCAAAACATAATCTTTACAGCAGAATTAACTAAAGAATGCTGTGTTCATACATCTACTCAATGTCCACTTCAGTCCTGGACACAGAGCTCAATATAATTAATCAAGTATCTGTTACATATCACAGCTGCACAAAGATACTGTACTCAAAAAGTACCTACTGACCCAAAGTAAAAATCATAAAAAATTAGTGTTTTTTTTTTATTAAAGTATAGAAAGTACTTAAAAGTTACAGGAGAAGAAAGGCAAGTGGCTGACATAAATGTAAAAGCAGCACCTCACTAATAACAAATGCACACTAGAGCAGACATCTTTCTTGCCTGCTGAATTTCTGAGACTGAAACTCCACATGCTCCTCCCTGAGCTCTCTCCTTGCCAGGCAGTTGAAGGAAGAGGGTTCAGTGAACTGCACAAGGGTTCTCCTAGGACCCACATAATGGAAGAGGGATTCTAGAATTGACTGTCCACAAAACAGCAGGGTGACCCAGAAGAAATCAAAAAGGAGCATAGCAAGAAATGAACTCATACCAGTCCCAATGGTCCAGGGAGCATCACAGGAGACGGGACTGAAAGAATGTAAGCGCTTGGGGGGAGGAGCACAAAAACTGTCACCCAGACAGGACAAGGCCATTGCACTCATGAACTCACGGCGGCTGTGGCGACCTGCACAAGACCTGTACACATGGGACTAGACAATATTCTGCTCTGGATAGGACGGGGGCTTGAAAGGACACTCCCCTCCCTTAATAAACTGATGGTAAAATGAGACGAAAAGGGACTGCATTTGGACAGAGCAGATAAGAGAAGGTAATGTGAGGAACAATATGTATATGTATATGTATAAAGAAATTAAATTCAAAAAATAAATGGGGCTGGAGAGATGGCTCCATGGTTAAAGGCACTTGCTTGCAAAGATGACGGCCTGGGTTTGATTCCCCAGTACGCATGTAAAAGCCAGATACACAAAGTGATGCATGTGTCTGGAGTTTATTTGCAGAAGAAGGAGGCCCTGGCATGCCCATTCTCTCTCTCTCTCTCTCTCTCTCTCTCTCTCTCTCTCTCTCTCTCTCTCTCTCTCTCTCTCTCTCTCTCTCTCTCTCTCTCTCCTCTCAAATAAATAAATAAAAATAAATTTAAAGTAAACGTGCCTACTGAGATTGGGAGTTGTTTTTGTTTCCTGCAGAATAACAAACACACAGATATTCTCTTTTCATCCTAACAACAGCCCATGGAGGAATGCAGGATCACCCCAGATGGGAAACACGGACAGTATAATCAAAAAACTTGTTTGTGGCTCTACAATTAGCAAATGGCAGAGACATAATTAAGCCCCACATATTTTTGTCTTCACTGCCCACACACATGGAGCGGGTATGAATCCCACAATTAAATGACTGTTAAGTTATCACGACTATCTTGGGAGAAGGGACCCTATGCAGAGACAGAATGGACCCTCAACATACACATGCAGTATTGAAGGAATAGCTCTATATTATTAAATTGTTAATTATATATTATATAATTATATTATAGGATAGATATAGATGATATAGATATAGATTATATAGATAGATATAGATATCTTATATCCCTAAGACATCACCATTCACCACCGTGGTATATGCTTCTCCTCTTAAAGATCCCAAATCTTGAAGTAACTTTTGAATAGGCTTTTGATGGTTTAGTTCGCATCTCTGTATGACAACTTTCTCATATGTAAAAAGGGAGAGTACAGTCTACATCAACAACCTGTTGAGAAATGGAAGCCTTCTTCTACAGAGTAAAGAAAGTGGTCATTGTTAACAAAAGTTACCTTTCAAAAACCCCAGCGCCATGACTGTGAATCCTGCTCAGCTTCAATATCATGAATGGGACATCTGCCTTGACTACCCATGGTGGGGTCATTGCTCTCCACCTCCAGGCTTCCATCAGACACCTTGACTGTTTTATCTGCTCACACCACTCTAAGTGTTCATCAGAGAAGCACTCGCTTGGAAAATGGCCTTCCTTATACCAGGAAGAGAACATTCTCACCAATACAGATGGAGAGTCAATACCGAGATAAATCTGTTCCAACAAACCTCACTTCATTTTCCATTGCTCTCCCCCATGACTCCCACTTTCCCCCCCACTTACACCGAGCAGGTGCATCTAGCTTAAAGCCCATAGGCGGCATGTGGCTGAGGACAACTATGGATGCTGTGCAACAAGAATCATAAACTTACTTAAAACATTAGGGGACTTTTTTTTAGCTCTTTTTTTTTGGCAATCTGCACAGTTCTTAAGTGTTAACTTTATAGATGACAATATCATGTCACAATGCTAAAAGGTTGGGGTTGGGATGGATGTGGTGGCACAAGTCTTTAGTCCCAGCACTTGGGAGGCAGAGGTAGGAGGATCACTGTGAGTTCAAAGCCACCCTGAGACTACATAGTAAATTTCAGGTCAGTGGGGGCTAGACCCTATCTAAAAAAGGATGGATGGACTTATCTGTACCAACCTCCCCTCTTCTTTGACTATTCCTGTCTTCATAACGTATTGTTCTTTGTTAAAATGGTATATAAGCTCTTATACCATCCCCTTCTCTGTGCATTTTACGTGTATATAATTTACACACACACATACATATAAACATACATATAAAATAAAGATGCATGTCTTCTCTTCATAATCTATCTTTTGTCAGTATGATTTTCATGCTTAGGACCAGAAGCTCCCTCAGTTTCCAGCACCCATTAAGAACATTATTATTTCATGAAAATCCTTACGGGCACCAAGAACCTGGGCTCCAAGAGGAAACTCCCACCACCAGAGAGCTACAGAGAGGCTACACCCATTAGAATCTGGCCAAATCAACAATATTTTTCTCATTTTACCTATATTGATCTCACTCTCTGATGGAGATTCTGTTTGTATTTTTCAGAAGGCATTGAGAGAGCCCAGGACAACCCAATTCCACCAACAAGACATGGGATGATGGCTGACATCCTGGCAGGAGATGAACCAGCCCTGGCCTATCATGTAGGGCCCAAATGAAACATATGAAAAAGTGGTGAGATAAACAAGAGACCTATCACCACAGCATGTCAGATAACCCAGGAAAGGTCAAGGGAGACAGATACCAACGATATCCAACATAACCCAAAGCAGAAGTCGAGAGACAGATCTCAACAGTAAAGCAGACTTACAACTCACCCACCATGGCTCAAGGAACTGAGCGGAAGATTGTAAGAGCCATGGTGGGGGAGAACACCCAGAGTCATTGCCCCCTCAGCAACAACATACAAAGGAGGGGGAAAAAAACTGGCTACCACTTGTGCAATTCATAACCCTCTATCCTATGGACCGATCCAGTATGCCCACCGAGGAGGGCCTCTAGTGGGTTGGGAACAAGGAGGAGGGAAATGGGGGTACCACCACAAGATTTGCTCATACAATGTATCTAATTATTGACAATAAAGATGTTAAAATATAAATCAACTAAACAAGAGGCTTACGTTCAAAATTAATTATAAATGTAAGTATGACATATATAAACAATATGTTAATATATGATACATAATAAAATATAAATGCAATTGAACATTTTGGGGGGAAAATGTGGACTCTGAGTGCCAGTGACTGCCTAAAATCAAAGGCAAGAACCCAGGTCTCCCAACTGAAACCGAACTAGCACCATTAGCCTTCCAAAGACAACACAGGGCAAGGTCCATCACAAACCATCACCCAGAAAGACGCCTTCCCAAAGGTGGAAAGCAGGGAATGCTATGAGGACAGTATAGAGTTGTCCCCTGGGAACACACAGAGAACAGCCTTCATGTGTATGGATGGGTGGCAGATCTGGGGCACAGGGAGTTGGAGGGTGAGTCCAGGTTCACTGTGTCCTCAACTCTGTGTATGCCTGGACACATCCCTTAAACTCAGGGTTCTTAGCTTCATCTATAAAGTAAGGCTACAAACAATAGTATTTATCTTTCAGAGGTTTACATATGAATAAGTTATGTTATATGAAACAGATTGAGCAGACAGTATGCCTTAGCTGTTAATATTAAATGTCACGAAGTAATCACATATTAAATGCTTATGCCACAAAGTGCTTTCTAGCCCCTATTTTATGTCACTCCCCCACCACCACCCCCAGCAACTTTGGGGACTAGGCACTGTTTTGATTATTTATATTATTTTGATTATCTTCTGAAGAAGTAGAATCCAGTGATGTTTAGGTAAATTGTCCAAGGCCACACAGGTGACAAGACACAGTGGCAGAATTCAGATGAATATCTTTCTGCATCCAACATCTTTGCTCTTTGCAGATACCGGTCTACATTCCTGATTGGTTTTGAGGACAGGTAAGGAAGATTTGGCTATGTCCTCAGTGGGAGAAGCAACAGGTGCAAGATGAAATCAGATCCTGGTGTAACCTTCATGAGCATTAGAGATGTTTGGGGGGGGGCTGGAGGTGTCGCACGGTGGCCTGATGTATGCTTAGCATAAGGACCTGGATTCAATCACCAGCGTCCAACAAACACACAAAAGAAAAGATATTTGGAGCATGAACAGAACAAGGCAGGTAAGAAAAGCAACAGGGACGAAGACAGCCAACAATAGATGTCTTGTTGCTCCTCCATTCCTCTAGTCTTGTCATCATTTCAGACCTCATGCTGAGTCTTGAGGTTAAAATTTCCATATTATAAATACCAATGTATTATTTCCTCATGATTTTTGCCACTGTTTGCTACATCCCGGAAAAAATATTCCAAAACAAACAGAGGAAGTTCAGAAAAGTTACAGGAAATGTCCATCTCCTTTACTCCCAAGACAGGGGATCAGATTCTAGTAGGTCAGCTTCTTATGTATCATTAATCCCAAGGCATGTTGGGAGATGCTTCAGGTAACTACAACAGCAGTCCACGACTTCAAAGTGTCCTACAGGAAACAGTGCTGCTGTGTCCTAACACACACACACACACACACACACACACACACACACACACACACACACACTTTTCTGACATTATCTTTGACCACACAAAGCTGTCCCCAAGAAGGGGGCCTTTGGATCCAGGAAACCTTGACACAGGAATGTTTTTGATTGCTTCAGTATGTTCAGGCACTTGGAGAACAGCAGTGCAGAACAAAACGTGGGGGACTCACTTTTCCAATGGGATGGAAAAGTTCTTCCCCAGGAAGGCCTGTGGACCCAGAGCAAGTGAGGACCCTGTCCTGGGGGAAAGCGCTCAGCTCTGGGGGTGGCTGGGGGGACTTGGGGAATCATTTCGCGTGTTCACGTGGATGGACCCAGGAAGGCCCAAGGTTCTCATCCTCCTCCCGTGAACTTTTCCCGCGGACTTACCCCGACCTGGGGCTGGCAGAGCCGAGCGCAGAGAGCTGGCTCCCCGGGGACTACAGGTAGTCCCACAAGTTTTCCGCGTAGCCACGATCGAGGGCTCCGAAGGGACCCTCTCGGCCCCCTCCCCGCGGCTGCGCCCCTCACCCAGGCCAGCCAGCCGCTCCTTTCCCGCCGGTGGCCCCCGAAAGGCCTGGGGCTCCGCGGGCGGCACCCCGCATCTGCCCGCAGCCCGGCGTGCGCGCGGCCCTGGACGCACCGGCTCCCGGGGCGCCCGCGCCGCTCGGAGGGTGGGCGCGGGGCTGCGCCCGCGCACCGCGCGGAACCGCGCTCGGTACAAAGCGGAGGAGCGGCGCCGGGACGGCGATGCGGCGGGCGGGCGGGCGGGCGCGCGTGGTTACCTTCAGGATGCAGGCCATGGCGCTCCCCGCTGCCCCGCGCCAACGCCGATGCGCCCGGCTAGGGGCGGACCCCGCGGCACGCTGCGCCCCGACCCCGCGGCGGGACCGCTCCAGCCCACATTCCCGCACACTCGGACCGCGGCACCGCGGCGCGGCCCAGGCCCCGCCCCCGCGGCGAGGACACGCCCCCGGGACGAAGCCACGCCCACGAGCCCGGCCACTGGTCGGCGGTCCGCGCGGCTCCGCCCCTGCTCTGCGGCCACGCCCCCGGGTCCTGTCACTGGCCCGGGGCCCGGAGGCCACGCCCCTGGATCACGTGTCTCGCTGGCGCGGGCCGGACCCCTGTCACCCTGCAGGTAGCGGGGTTCATCCACACTTGGAAGTTCTGCGGATTCCTAGAAAGTCCCAGAAGTGGCCCCTGTGCGCGCGGAAGGACACGCGAGCGGCCGCTCGCTGCAGACTTGCAGAGGCCTTGAGCCACAGTAATTGTCTACTTACTGTGCGGCCCAGGCGAATCTTCTAGATGGACCCACGTGGCTCAAAGACAAAAGGTTGGGCATCCCTGGTCTATAGCACAGGAAGCCCTAAGGCTCCCAGTGGTGTGACGTGTGTGTATATACATGTGTGTCATATATGCACACACAAATACGTGCATGTGCAATACTGTATCCTGTTGCAAGGTTAATGTGCATATACATAAAAACAGCAGATACCAATGGAACAGAATTGAAGACTGTGCCCTAAGCTCAAGCAACTATAACTGCTTAATATTCGATAAAGATGTCTTTGAGGGAGGAAGCTGAGGGGCGGAGAGCTGAGGCCTGGGTGTGTCATCACCACGGTTTTCCTGGCTCCCTCAAGTCTCCTTTGACATGGCTTTCTTAATAGTCACACTTCCCAAATGCCTCTGTTTTAGTCGCATTCACAGGGTATGCTCGAATACAGCTAAGAATGTAGGTGCCTTTATTACAATATGGAAACAGGAAATTATAGAATAATCTAGTTTGGAAATGTTATACAATGCAAATAATTGCTGTTTCAGATGAACTACCCGGCCTTCTGCCCTCTCCCCACCCCCTAAAAAAAAAAAGTTTTTGTGTAGAAATAAAACCAAGTTTTGAATCTACCAGAGAGTAAAGAAGGCACAGCCAGATCTGTGGGAGGTGGTACCTTAGGAGACTGTGGACATGATATTTTCATTTCAAAATAAGCCACACTTCAGGAATAGGTTAGGCTAATCCATAGGTATAGGATAATTTTCCAACTCTTTACATTGTATAATTTTAATCCAAGAGTTTCTTTTTTAACGTTTTATTGGCAACATTCATAAATACAGGCAATATACCATGATCATAACCCCTTCCTTCACTTCCTCCCCCCCCAAACCCCCCTCCACTAAACGCTCTCTCTTTCCAACTAGTCTCTTATTTTGATGCCATCACTTTTCCCTTTCTATTATGGAGGTCATGTGTCAGCCACTGTGAGGTCATGAATGTCAAGGTCACTTTGTGTCTGGAAGACTATATAGCGAGCACTCCTCCCCTTCCTTTGGCTCTGGCTCTTACATTCTTTTTGTCGCCTATTCCGAAATGGTCCCTGAGCCTTAGAGGGTGTGACAGAGATGTCTCACTTAGTGCTAAACACTCCACTGTCACTTCTTCTCAGCTCTGTGGTGAGTTTTAAGTCTTCCCAGTGGTCACAACTATCTGAAAAGAGAAGCTTCTCTAACCAAAGTGAGAGTAGCATTAATATATGGGCATATTGTGAATGTTATGAATGTTATATTATGAATGAGGGCAGTCATTGAGCAGAACATATGTAGTTAGCCCACAACAGTATATTAGTTCCCCCTGGGGCTTATGACCTCCCCAGCTATAGGCTTTTAACTAGGCTTTCAGTATCAGTCACGAATTCCCTCCCATGGAGCTGGTCTCAAGTCCAAGCAGAGAGCAGTTGGTTTCCCCCATGACAGACTTGCCACCATTAACACCAGTTGGTACATTTGGCCTGCTGGTTAAGACTTGATGACTTCTCTCCCTGAAAAGGCTGCAAAGCTCTTTCCAGCATCACCACAGCTAGTTAACAAGGAGAAGGCTCCAGTTTGCTAATCCAAGAGTTTCTGTTTCCAAAAATGGTGATAAAACAAAAGCATCTTTCAGTCAGCTGTATAATCCTGCCACCCCCTGGGTACTGTCACCTCAGCCGGAAGGGGCAGGGCAGGGATTGAAACACATCTTTAACTGGCACCCTCAGCTGGCTGGTGGGTCAGGAGCCTGGTCTGTACCATGTGGTGCCTTCAAATATAGACTGTCGTCTTGGGTCTTGGTCATAAGAACATCTAGGATTGTGTGTAGACGTTGTAGGGTGCTGTGATGGATGTAGACATCATGACTGGATGTAGAATTACCATGGTTACGCTCCTCTGGGTTTGTCTGTGAGGACATTTGCAGATGTGTTAAACTGAGCAGGGAAGACCACCACTTCCACCTCGACCCCCACCATCTCCACGATCACACACTCACTGAGGTAATTGGTTCTAGGATGTGACAAGAACCACGAGGTATTTCTTCAAACACAAGAATTCTTCAGAAATAGGAACCTGGTTGAATCCAGCCAATGAAGCCCCTGATGGAGGCTTGCTAGGGCTTCTGTAGGAGCCTCCATACATGAAAATGCCCCTCCAGGAGAACTTCTTTTCTCTCCTCTCCTCCTCTCATCCCCTCCCTCCCTCTAGTGACTTACAGATATTCAAGCTTTGTCATGATGTCAGTTATGACTGTTTGAGGCAGTCAATAATTCACCAATGAGTGCCTCGCACAGTTGGAGAAGACATTGTTTTGGGAGGATTAGGAGCCTTGGTCCTGTGTCTCCCCTACAATCTCGGCCTCCCGCAGAGTTCCCTGTCAACCCAGTCTTCCATTACAGCGAGAGCTTTGCAGACTGCGGTCATCACAGGGACCTCCCTGGGGCTCCTCTTGGCTCAAATGGTTCACCTTTTCCCACCTGGCCTGACATCAGTGAGATGGAGACGTGAAGCTAAGGCCTCGTGAGTTATGATAAGTCGTGGGCTAGATGTGCATGTTTTAATTCAGTTTTGTTTCACCGTAAACAGCTCCATTACCAAGTAATTTTCAAAGCTATAACATATAGTTCCCTGATAGAATTAAAACGCAAACTCTCATAACTTTTCCAATTTCTCCTGCACATGCATTAATTTAATATATTTATAACCAACAGCATCATTTATTAAGGTTTTAATTGGGTCTCAGACTTTCCCATCTAAAGATGTTAAATGAATTCCAGTTATCATAAAACTCTCCTTGTCACCCACTCCATAAATTATGCTTCCTCGGGAAACTGACTGGAAGATCCATTAGGAAATGTCACGGGAAAGGTATCGTGTTTCATCCTAAGCCAGTATAGAAAATCACTTTTCTGGAAATCACCGATCCTTTCAGTTTTGACCGTTTAATACCCAAAAGTGAGCGCCTCTTGGTCCATATCCGCATGTGTCTGGCTGAGTCCGAGGACCGGAGGTGGGACCTCTTGGGGAATATGCCAACATGGGCTTGGACTTCTTTACCCTCATCTTGGAAAGTCAGTCATTCCAAAGATACATTCAGTTTGCATTCCCCAAACTTGATTTTACTGCTTACATGGTTCTAATCCAGAACCCACCCTCATCCCTCACTACACTGATACTTATCTGGGATGAACTCCAAGACAAGTTATGCATGACTTAAAATTGAATTTTTAAAATATGATGTTCCCATCCAATAAAATTCTCCCTTCATTTCATCCCCACTCTACCCTTCCTAAGGAAATTTGCTATCTTTTCTAAAACAAAACACAAAAATAAAAAAGAATTTGAATAAGCTCATTAAGAGAAAAATACATAATTAATGTTCTTTACCTAATTTTTACTGCATAGAACATAGCTCTTAACCAGACTTGCATTTCTTTTTTTAATATTTTATTTATTCATTTTCAAGCAGAGAGAGAGAGAGAGAGAGCACACTAAGGCTGGCTTATGTGGGTACTGGGGAATTAAACCCTGGACCTTAGGCACTGGAGGCAAGTGCCATAACCGCTGAGCCATCTCTCCAGCCCCAGATTTGCATTTCTT
>PVHP010021983.1:0-28673 GCA_004024765.1 Zapus hudsonius
TATATATATATATATATATATATATATATATATATATATGCACATATGCACATATACAACACATGAATATGAGTCAGTGAAAGAATTAGCCAAGGATATTACTAAAGATTGAAAATCTTGCTATGCTGAAGAAATTGTCTTATAATCCACTGGAGAAGATAATTTTCCACTTAATGAAGTTTTGGGCTCTGTACCTGACCATTCAGTTAATACGGAGAAAAAAGCAGCCCATTTTAAGGATACATATCCATGTATATGTAATTATAAGGTTCCTGACATTTGTTGATTTGCAAATGATTGGTTAGGGGTTTGAAGAGACAAGATGTGAACATTGTTGACACAGATGTTTGGGGAAGGAGCATTTCAGCAGATGTACAGGACAATATGTCATTTGTGATTGCCTTTGTATTACACATTAACGTGCTCCAGAGAGTATCTACTGTAGGGAATTTATTGAAATATAAGCTTGAAATCTGATGATTCTGTCATTCCTTGGCCACCTCACACATTGTGTCATGAATTTCTGTGGAGAGGAGACAAGTGTCAAAGATGATGTATATATCAGAAATGACAAATCTGGACTCCTCACACAGTATTCCAAAATAGTTTTTTTTTTTTTTAAGAAATTTGGTACTTAATCACACTGTCAAAAAATTGATTACATCATGGTATTTTAAAAGTTTATTTAAACTTACTTTTTACACTTTCTCCAGTTTTCATTGTTTTTCCCCTTGCCATTAATGAATTTTAATAAGAATGCTCCTTTCTAAATCAAATACACAAAAGTCTCCATCTCAGGGTCTGCCTTAGGGCATCAAACCTAAAACAAGTGTACTAACCAGAGATTATAATGACACTGTACTGGGTCAATGCACAGACAGATGTTCTAATTGTTTGGTTAATTAACTGAAATCTCTACTCAACTATGGCCTCCTGTAAATGAAGCTGAAAGGCAAAGTTTTTTGATAAGAGAAGATCGAGTTGCATATTCTCCCTAATATGTGATTCCTAACCAGGTTCAGCTTAAACTCAGAGCAAACCTGACAGGCAAAATGAGAGACTGTGAAAGTGGTGGAAGGAATGGAGGGATGGAGGAAGGATGATGAGGGTGGAGTGACTTATAAAATAAGCTAAACCAATAATGAATGGTAATCATAAAATCTTTCCATACAATGAGCTCTAGAGGAAGAAAGGGGCATTGCCTAGTAAGAGGGGCCGTTAATAGAATGGGAGGAAGCCTAACCCCATGAAAAATTGATCAGACCCTGTTTCAGTCATTGTTTCCTCCCACACTGAACTGTTGATCAAAGAGACCCACAAGGTCCCTAAAACAAGACAGGATTCTGTCAAAGCTCTTGAGTAACCACCCCAGGCCTAAGGTAAGAGCCTATTGCTGAAGAAACCATAGAAAGTCATTCCATAACACCAAAGACTGTGCAAGATCCAGAATGGGGATAGAGAGGAGGGATATGGAGATACCAACATTATCTTTGCTAATACAATGTATCTAATTTTAGACAATAAAATATCAATTTAAAAAGATAGAAAGAAAGAGTCCTGGGCTGAAGAGATTGCTTAGTGGTGAAGGCATTTGCCTGCAAAGCAGAAGGACCCTATTTCAATTCCTTAGTGCCCATGTAAAGCCAGATGAGCAAGGTGGCACATGTATCTGGAGTTCATTTTCAGTGGCTGGAAGCCCTGGCACCCATTCTCTTTCTCTCTCTCTCTCTCTCTCTCTCTCTCTCTCTCTCTCTCTCTCTCTCTCTCTCTCTCTCTCTCTCTCTCTGATTAATAAATAAAATATTTATATGAAAAATAAAGAGATAGTCCTGTTAATTGCTAATTCTGTTTCTCAACTCGATTCAGGAGGAGGTATTAAAACCTTAAGATTGGCTGGTTGGTAGGTGAGAAGGGCTGAGAGAATGTTGGAAATGCACCACAGCATTTGTGCTTTGCAGCTTGATACTGATTAGGAGGAGTTCTGTCCTGTTAGGAAGTTAGCTAGGGACTTCTTCCCCACCTCACCCCTTAAACATATGGATGCCACCTTTAAAGCCCTGGCAGGACTAGAATGGGCATGTGATGCAGTTTCATCTGGGATGGCTACACACAATGACTTTAAAATCTCTCCTGAGCAAAAAAAAATAGCTTCTGATTTCTTCCTCATTTTGTTGGGTTAGCCCCTGTGTGTGGGCCCTTCCAGAGTCAGTGTTACTCTTGGGCCTGTATCCAATCCTGTTTCTCCCTGAGACAGGTGATGGGGCTCATTGTCATTGGTTTCAATGAAGGGGATCTAACAAGCATTCTTCATCCCCACTCTTCTATTTTTCTTTCTTCCCTTCCTCCAGACACTTCGGAGACTTACGTTCACCATAGGAGGTGAATTATTCCCTGGTCTTTTCTCGTTCTTTCCTGTCATCTACCAGCTCTCCTGTTTTCATACTATCAGCAAATGTTCATATTTTTACTCTTCTCTGTGTCCACATTTTTCAGTTTTTTGATAAGTTGGACAAGGTCCCAAATTTCAGGTTCACAACCTGGGGTTCTTCTGAATCTTTATGGGGCTCTAAACCCTCCTATGATTCCAATCCTTCATCCAATTGAAAAAGATCTCTGATTTCAGAAGGGTGTGAGGTATTTCATCTGCTGAGATTGATAGAGTGCAGGGCACCTTCAAAGGCAAGGTGACCATGATGTCTTGGTTTCCTTTGATCACAAGTGGGGGTTATGATGATGGATTACCTTTGGCTGGGCTCCTGATTTGAAAATGACAGGCAATTTGCAGAACCACGCATGGAAAACAACCCCAGCACAGATTTGAACTACTCTGTAGATGACAAGCACCTTTCACTTACTTTACAGTTCAACTCCCAGTCACTTTCAAAAAGAAAATTTGGGATTATTTGAAAGTAAATTTCCCTACTTCAAAATTATGTCCTAAGTGTTTTCTCTCTGGATTAATAATATTTGGGGTAATCTCTTACATGACAGTCTAGTGATGGAAGAAAATATCCTAGTGTGATGGAAATGATCACAGAAAAATTATGAGCTAAAATTCATCCCTTAGCTTAGAAAACATTATATTCCTTAAGGGATATATGGCATTGTGGTATTTTCATTTAAATATATGCAAACAGGTCCTGCTGGGAATAGAAACTTATATTTTGAATATTTCCACATTTTCTCATTGTTCAGAAGTAGAGACCCTGCATTTACTTAATTAGTCTAGAAAACACGAAGAATGAATGACAGTACTAAAAGAAATAATTTTTACTATAATTCTTATTGACTCTAAATATATATAGCCTGAGGGTGGTGGTAACAAAAATGGCAGTATTATTTTGTGTATGCTTCTTTAAAATTACCACATTGGTTTGGCAAACTTGAATGCCAGAGAGCCACCAGATGCCAGTTGATCTCATTACCAGTTTTATTTATTTTATTTGGTTAACTCTTTTATTTAGGAAAATAAAGAAAAATTTGGAGTTAAATGTATTGAACCATTTTTAAATGTCATTATTATATGTTATTAAAATATCCTATCTTTGTATCTGTCACCCTAGCTAGAATATGAATTGCAGACCAATGCAGGGTCTAAATCTACACCATTTCCTTAAAACAATCTTTTTACTTAAAACAAAGAAATCAAATTTTGCAACCAGCTGCCAAAATGAAAATTAACAAATATATATTAAATGCTTCAGAATGTTCTTTCTTTGATCCATCAAAAAGTCATTTTCAAAAGAAAAGCAAATATAAATTTCTAATAGATAGTTAATGTATATTATTATAAATGCTTCACTAGAAGGCAGTTTATTAGGAAATTTGAGCCTGGGGTACAGTAGTGATTAAGAGATGCTAATATACAACCACAGCATTATTAAAACAAAAATAATCCTAGTAAATTAACTGAGAAATATTTTGAAATACATATTGATTTCATAATAAATAAGCTTCAGTATATATGCTTGTTTTTTTCCCCTTTGGAGAACATGTGAACTTTATAAAATTGCTGTTATAAGGATTATCTCGAGTTCAAGGCCACCCTGAGATTACATAGTGAATTCCAGGTCAGCATGGGCTAGCTAAAGTGAGACCATACCTCGAAAAGCCAAAAATAAAAATAAAATAAAATAAGAAGGCTCTAAGATACAAAAAAATGCCCAGGTGTTATGTTGCTTCATGCAGTAAGTACTTTTAACACAAGGGTCAATACTAAAATGAACAGGCATGATGAAGAAATACAGGTGGAAAACATATTATTGAGTTCCCCTGTTTCTCATAATCATCTGTTTAATGTAGTTTGCACCTGCCTGATGTGAATTAATGTGAAGCATTAGTGAACATGGAAATATAACATACAAATTAATGCAAATTTCACATCATACTTACATTTTTCCTTGTATTTTCAAAAAGCATTTAAGCATCATGGTTACTTAAAGAGAATTTTCAACTACCACTTAAGATTATAAAATGATGTCTAAATTTTATAACATTTAGTATGCACTGTCAGGAACATTCTTACTAAAAGGACTGCCATGTGTGGATTAGGTGACATGTTCCAGGTATTTTACAGAGTTTGTACACTATTAGTAATTCATCAAACAAGTCTACACATTAATTTACTTATTACTAAGTGAAATGCTTTTCAAAAGTGAGGCTTTCTCATCCTTGAATAGTTTAATGACTGAATTTTCAGATCTAGAAACTACATGGTAGGGTATCCTGGTGAAGTTAACTCAATTTCTTTCCAAATTCAGGTAATTCTGGATGCAATATTGTTATGTACTCTTAATTCAGGTCAACAACATTTAATGATCTGATGATTTTGAGACCCATAAGGAGATGCATTGAAGTATACATATCACTCAGCTAAATTAAAGACACAGAGAACAAAGCATCTAGGTATGATGAGGGCCACCACAACAAACACTCATATATATATATATATATATATATATATATATATATATATATATATAGGCATACCACTTATTCAGTTTGCTAGGATTTGAATCTAAGCTTGGTTAACCAACATATCCTGAAACTTAAATATCAACCTACTTATGATTTAGTACCTACTTGATTGATTTTCTTTATTAAAGGATCAAAAATATAAAATGTTATATTTTTCTGAGCTATATAAATAAAATATTCATACATATAGCACATTATCATTTCAGAAAATATTTTATGTTTTATACAACAGTAAAAATATGTATATTCTGTTTTCCTTTCATGAACTCAGACTTTTAAATCCATTCTCCAAACACTTTATTTTATTAATATTATAAAATTACATAATAGAAAAACCAAATTGAGATTTTCCCAATAAAATTTTATCCAGTAATAGAAGCATATGAATGAATTATTCCTACAGATCATGTTTAAGAAAGAACTTGTTTTGATGACCGTGATCCATGGACTTGCTGCAACCAATCTTTTAGTTTGAATCTCTCCACCGGTTTTGTAATGTCAGAATAATATAAATTGCATTTCCACCCCCTCTTCCTCAAATTTCCCTGAGTCATAGTGGGTGACTTTAAATTTTGCATAGTTATTAGGTTTCTAAGAGTCTGTAACTTTCTATTTTGGACAATTTTTGATACCCTTGGTGCCTCTCTCCACTGTCCTTCTATAGGTTATCTGCCTTACTGTGGGAATAGCTCTTTTGCTTGTCATCCCACTTCCTTAGAGGTTGTGTTAGGGCTCTACATGGATCGTCTCCTGCTTGGGTGTCCCCCATCAAATCAGGTCCCTTTGGTGGAATTCGACTGTCTCTGGTTCTCATTGCTTTCTGAAAAACACAAGCAGAGTCTTCATGGAGAGTGAGATTATTATTGGTCAATTGAGACCAATATTGCTAGGTTGGTGAGCGTTTGGCGGGTGTAGCCTTTCTGAGCACCTCTGGTTAGTGATGACTTCCCAATGTAGATGGGGTTGTTGGTCCCCCTTCAAGGTTGCCTTGGGTCCCCTTACCAGTCAGGGGTTCCCTGCCTCTGAGCAGATCTCATAGCCAATTAGCCAGCTATTGATTACCCACCTAGGTTGGGTGCCACTATTGCACAGTTGGACACTTCTTGACTTGTTTGTCTGTGCCATGTGGCAGTGTGTTCTGCACTCAGTCCATCAGTCGGTGTAACTTGAAGATGCCTCCTGCTCTCAGGATATCATTGGTCTGGTTCCCCTGGCAGCTCATGCAACACCTTCCGGCATTACCCAAGCTGCCCATCTGGGAACTGATTTTGTTTCTGGATTTAGGAGGGTCTCTCAGTGTTGTGTGATATCACTCTGTGGAATTTGCAGCAATAGGGTCTTATCTTTTGCTTAAGGTGGGTATTCAAGGGCTGTGACAAAAATTTGTCTCGTTTTAGGGACCATATGGGTCACTCTGATCAACAGCTCATTGTGGTAGGTAACTATATACTGGGTCGGGGATCCAAAGGTCTCAACACATTTTGTAGGGCTGGAATTTAGATCTGATTCCAAACACATCTTAAGAGCTGGACTCCAACCAAGATCTCCAACCCTTCCTCCCCCACACCTGTAGCAGGAATCTGCCACCTAGGGTCTGAAATTGCAAGCTCAATTTTAATAAAACACCTATGTTTTATTAAACATACCTATGTTATTCTATGTGGTAGCCATTTAAACTTGTCTATGTGGTGTATATTTAAACTATCACATTCAAACTACTAGTGGTTTTATTATATGAATGTCTAGTTTAGTACATTGGTGCAAAGGTATCAAACAAATAAAACTTTTCTACTACCTTTATAAAGGCAGACTAACTTGGTTTGGGAATTACTTTTGAATAGGGCATGAATATTGCTTCTAGCCACAGACAGTAATCCCCGACTATACACCAGAAAACAGGGCTTTGGTCCTATAGCTCCAAGGAACTTATTGAATGCACAACTTAAATGAACTTGAAAAATGACCTTGAAGCAATAAAAAAGGAAACATGCCAAAGAAATTGATTTCTGTAGTCAAATGCTCTACCCCTGAGCTATTCCCCAACAAATTGATTTCTGCCTGGTGAGATGCTGAGCAGACAACACAAGTAATCCTTGGAATCCCAGTCTGGGCAGGGTGGCTGACTCATGGCTCTTATAAAATTATACATTTGTGTTTGGTGCATCCGTGTGTGTGTGTGTGTGTGTGTGTGTGTGTGTGTGTGTGTGTGTCACAGCTAACATGCAAAGAGAGGTAAGAGAACAATTTACTGGTGTTGGTCCTCACCTCCAACCTCCTTAGAGGCTGGGTCTTTCCTCTCTCCTGGTTACTGTTGCTGAGTTTTGTGCTCTCTGCTCACCAGGATAGCTTGTCAGTGGGCTTCCAGGAAATCCTCTTTTCATTGCTGCCCCTCTCACTTTCATTGTGATGGGATTATAGCACTTTACCAGGGCTCCTGCTATGTTATAGAGTCTCTGGGGTTCTGAACTCAGATACATATGTTTATACAAGAAATCCTTTATCCGGTTAAACCATCTCACCAACCCAAAATCTGTGCTTTGTAAGTTGCTGAATCTGTGATGAATTGATGAGTAGTGGTTCCAAAATACTAACATATGAATGCACACAAATTTGTTTTTTAATTTCTCTCTTTTTTTTTCTCACCTGAAAAAGTGCTCAGCATCCTTAACCATCAGGGAAATGCAAATCAAAACCACAATGAGATACCACCTTACTCCGGTCAGAATGGCAATCATAAAGAAATCCAACAACAATCGTTGCTGGTGAGGATGCGGAAAAAGGAACCCTCATTCACTCCTGGTGTCACTGCAAGCTAGTTCCACCTCTCTGGAAAACAATGTGGAGATTCTGAGCAGAATGGACATAGAACTACCAATGAACCCACCTATTCCTCTACTAGGCATCTACCCGCAAGATGTCACATCTCAGGATAGAGACATTTGTGCAACTATGTATAGCAGCTCAATTCATAATGGCCAAGAACTGGAATCAACCCAAATGCTCATCCAAGGAGTAATGGATAACAAAACTATGGTATATTTACATGATGGAATTCTACTCAGCTGAAAGGAAAAATGACATGTCAAAATTTAGAGAAAAATGGTCTAACTTGGAGCAGATCTTACTAAGTGAACTCTCAAAAGAACAGAGAGCCAAACGTCGCATATTCTCCTCATATGTGGTTCCTAAACAGGTAAACAGTAAACTACACAGACCAGTTGGGAAAAGTGAGAGTTTGTGAAAGAGGGGTAAGGGAGGGGAGAGGGGATGACTTAAGCAGGAAGCTAAGCCAAAAGTGGTTCAAAATCATAAAACCCACACATGCATACTGTAACCTATTGAGCAAGTAGTGGGCATCCTCTGGCAAGAGGGGTCTTGAATAGAAGGGGAGAGAGTCAAAGCCTGTGAAAAATTGATCAGTCTGGAAATTCCTGATCCCAGTCACCAGATCCTTACCTCACTGAGCTGTTGACCAAAGTGACCCATGAATTTCTTGACATCTAGGGCATTTCATTGTCATTCCTTTTATTCTGCTCATGATCGTTATTCTATAAATCCTCCACTTTATGTTCTATAGACTCCTGATTTCCCAGGACCTCTCTGTCAGGATATGACGAGAGAGAAGAGATATTATGAATAAAACTAGTGGGTAGTTTCTATTTGGATGTAATGAAGACACACAAAACAGGCAGACTTCCTCATCTGATGTTAGTGCCAAAGACTTTGGATATGAAAATGAGAAAGAAGAGGGCTTATTAAGACCTTCAGTCATACAAGGACAATTTTCTATCAAACAACCTCTGTTTGCAAAATGATACTGCAATAAGTAAGATGATTACATGGAAACAAATCCCAGCAAGAACTCCTTAGCAACAGATATCACCAGACTGTTGAATTGACATATGCTTGACTGGACTGAAACTTCCTGAAAGAGCTGATCAGAATTTTGATTCTTGCCTGTTTGCCAGTGTTTTGTGACCCTGAGTGCATGTGAGTCTGAATATTCCCCATAGATATCCAAGCACTGTATGCATTACAGCATGCTCTGCACCTTGAACTGCATTAGAAGTGTATTTGAATACTTCAAAGGTCTAATCTAAAGAAAGGTTGCCAGAGACATGCACAACTCATCAGATTTTCCTTAGGGCATTGGGGATAGTTTATTTTTTGTTGTTTTTCTCCCAAGAGTTTACAGTATTAATCTCCAACTCCTTATGTGTGACAAAAACAAAGCCTAAGCATGAAAACCATTTTTTGTCTCCACAATTTCTTTCCACCTACTCTGTTATCATACTCCAATGTCATAAATTGTATGAAATAAAATCATAATAAAATCCAAGATAAGTTGCAAAGATCATTCTCTATTCTTCTTATCATTGATGTGACTTAGATTTATTTCTTCAGTTTAGAGAGATTCAGATAAAGAGTATTATGTAAATTAATTTGTGATATACTCAAGTTGAAATTTTGATCAGTGCATGATATCATATTCAATTCATGGAAACATTTAATACAAGCTTTCATTGTCTAAACATATTCCCACTTTAAACATCTTTTATAAAGTAGGTATGCAATTCATCAGCTTGTCCTTCATAGAAATCTGTGTTTCTAAAGCTATGACTCAGACTTAGGAGGTTTTGTTCAGGTGCTTCCTACCTTGCCTTTTCTTAAGTACCACTTTACCAGGTGCTCCTCTTCCTTGAGTTTATAATTCTATTCACCAATTGAGTGTCACATATAAAATGACTTTTCTTCCTTTACTGTTTTTTTTCTCTTTGACACACAGACTGAAGCCTTTTAGTAGCATATAGCAAACACTGTTTATTGCAGACGTTTCAGCTGACTCATGTGAAAAGGCACTATGGAACACTTAAGGAATCTAGATAATCTCTCTTAATGGTTAAAATATACAGCCTTCATAAATAAAAAAATGCTTTATATGTGAAATAAAACATTTAATGACAAAAATAGAGTTTCTCAAATAACAGTTGTTAAAAAGTTAATAATCTCTCTTTTCTGTATGCAGAATCATTCATGGGATTAAAGTACATGTAAAGTATTTCTTGTTACACAGAAAAACACATAAGATGGGATGAATAGTATTTTGCTACATATATCAATATCTATAACTGAGGCATTCTTTAAGGAAAAAAAACTGTAATACACACCAGTGTGGGCTACTTATTTTGTTATGTTTTTAGGGTATATGACTTTTACTCATTTGTGCTTTCTGATAGAATTCCATAGTATACATAGTAAGGGAATACTAAGTAAATCTATAAACAAAATACGTAAGATTTTGCAATCAACAAAGCCATGAAAACATATGTCTTGGGAATTTTCCACATTGTAGATTTGCATGTTCAGGGTCTTGCTGCACTGAACACATCATTCAAGGATGCTTCGGTGTTCATGCTCTGAGCACATGGGTTGCAGGGGCACTGCTGCTTCTCACTGTGAATTAGTTGCTATATCTGAATGCAAGTACTCATGTTTGTAGGCAATCACTTCACCAACTGAGCCAACATTCTAGCCCCCAGTCGATTGGTTTTGCTATGAATCATTTAAAACAATAACATTAATTGTGTTCCTTAATTTAAATAGTAATATATGAAGTAATGCATTAGATAAAAATAGTGAGGAGAGTAGATTAGTACTATATATCTTGCTGTTTTTTAAAATAATGAATATAGAGCAAACAAAAACATCTAGAATATAAACTCTCTATAAAGATAGGGTACATGAATCATATGTCTTTATTCTTCACTGAAAACCTAGAACAACATATAAATGAACAGCCCAGTGAACAATTAGTTTAAGAAGAAAAGACACAGAGAAGAGATAGAGAAATATATCAACTATTACATGATCATCTTGATTTGCAGATGTCTGAGAGATTTAACTTGCTAAAGATCACTTAGAAATAAAGTCTCATTAAAGGGAAATAACAAGAATAAGAGTAAGGGAAAATATTCTCATGAATGTCTGCTTTGAAAGGAAAATTATTGTTCCTTAAACATCCACAAGAAGTAAGGTGATACTTTACATGAGAAATATTTAACTAATATCTACTATGAGTCAGTCACTAATACACACATAAAACTATGTAGTATAAGGCTGCTGTTAACTTTTAAAGAAAATAAGGTGAAAAACTTTAAGTTTCTTGTTCATCATCAAATCTAGAAAATATGGAAACTTAGCTTAACCAGGCCTCTCCAGCTATCATGTTTCTAACCATTAGAATTCAATGCCACATGCAAATTCCTAAGCACAAGTCTATTAAATTTAAAGGTCCCAGTAGTATTCACACTGTTTTTGTGTCCATGATGTACCGTGGACAACTGTATAATTTAACAAAATAAGTAACTGATTTATTATCTGGTGAATTGTCATGGTTTCTCTGACTAAGCATGCTGCACAGAAAGCAGTAAAGTGAAGTGAATGTATATTTTTGTGCATTGTTTTAATTCTATTTTGGTACTTCATAAACTAATCAAATAAAGATACTATAACATAAGTACACATTCTGTGTAATTACATTTGAATATACATATGATAGACATGAGACATATATAATATGAAATTGTATTATTAAAATATTCTAATAATAGAACTAATAAAATAATGTAGAGAAAAAGTTGGACAAGTGACAATTTCACAGAGATTTACCTCTTTAAGAGTCAAAATTCCCAAACCTACTGCACACTGGTACTTCTTTCTCAGTAAATCTGATCAATTCAACATAAGAATAGGATTTTGACTCTGCTGTGGAAACAAGGAGATATGGCACACTCTTCTTATACTGTGTTTCAATTACTTGAAAATCTCTGGCTTCTTTGAGATTATGAACAATAGTTTTGACATGTAGAGATCCTATAGTTTCCGAAGAAGAATATAGAAACTTGTTTCCAGGTAGCAACTACTCATATACTTTCTGATGGATGCTATCAATTAAGCACATCCTTGGAGATTCTGTGGTTTACAGAGAACCCTCATGAAATAAGAAAGGGAAAGCTCCAAAATCGTGTGTTTTTTTATCTTGCTATGATCAGAGAAAATAAGTGAATTACTTGTGTTTAAGAAGTTGGTAAGTGGAAGACTTGAAATTCAGACAAATTTTTTCCCTTTCTCAAAAGAAACAATATATAAGCAAATATTTAACAATTAACAAAGAAATGACAATGAGAGACAGGTTAATGTTGATTAATATAAACCATCTACCTCTGAAGGAACCAAGAGCATGTCAGAGTAAGAACTGTTTCTGGGAGTTGGTAGAGGTTAATGCTTAGCTGATATTTTCTTGTTGGTTTCATTTATTTTAATAAGAACAATGCATATGTGTATATTTAATGTATCACACTTACGTCTTGTGATGGGTAATCTTCATTGGAACAAGAATTAGACTTGCCTAGGAGAATGAGGCATACATCTGGTTTTACCTATGAGAATATTCCAGAGGAAGGGAGACCCTCCTTGAATCTGGGTTTCGCAACATGTCACATGTGTCCTAGATAGAATTAAAAAGGAAGGGATAACCAGAAAGCCATGTGAACATTGAAAGTTTCCTCTAGTCTGTATTTTGGACCATCAAGACATGAATTGCTCTGTTCTACAACATCCTCCTTGTAATGAAGTATTGACTGTTTTTAACCTAGAAGACAAAAAGGTTTTTTTCTGTAAACTCTTTCTCTCTTATGTTTTGTCATGGCAACACAAAAGTTAGCTAATGTTTGCTCTATTTCAAAAAATTTAGTCATGGATTGCTAATTGGATAATTAGGATTTTATACAAGGGAACGTGGAAAAAGTGATCAACTACTTATCTACACATTCCACAAAGCAAAAGGCAAATGCCTGAGAACTCTAAGACAGGTCTCAAGAATTGATTACAGAGGTGGTTGTTGTTTTACAGTTTTGTAAATTTCTGAAAGCTGTGTATTTAAGATAGGTTAATATTACTTTATATGAGTTATATGTTTCAGCAACCTATTTTTAATGAAAAATATATTTATCTCATTTATCATTTATATATTACTTTGGCAGGGAACTCAATTAACCTCAGGTTTTAAAAATTCAGAAATTCAACCGTAAGTACCTACCTGCTCCCGTTATTTATTAAAATATTATTGGCATTGCTCATCATCCAGCATTTCAGATCGAAAGAATAAAAGACCCAAGAGTCAAGCAGTCTGAAAAATTTCCAGATTTCACCAAAATAGAAAAACTTTCTGGGAAAAACCTTTATTGAGAAATTGTCTATAAAATGACTCTAAGTGTCAAAAATAGTTCATTTATTCATCACACCAACAAATATTGATTAATGTGTATGCATTATCTAGTTTTTAGGACAAGCTACGCTGAAATTAAACTGATTAAAATATACCATTCTATAACTCCTCCATTCTATAATTCTGATTGGTGCAGAGTTCACTGGACATATTAATGAGGACCATGGAAATGAGGAATCAAAAGGGAAAAAAACCCTCAAACATATGGTAACTAAGTATTAGAGTGTCTTTGGCAAGCTGATTATGGTACAGGTTAGGATTCTACTTTTCTTTTCTGATGATTCATTAAATGCCAGAGGAAAGCCTTTCATAACAGAGAAAGATAAATGTTTGTAGCAGACCTTATCCAGCGGGAAGAGACAGTGGGGTTATGCTTTTAAAAATATTTTTAATTATTTATAATCAAAGGGAGAGAAAAGGAGCACGGGAAATGGAGAGAGAAACAACATGCCTATTGCCACTGAAAACAAACTCCAGACACATGAACCACTTTGTGCATCTTTCTTGACTTGGATATTGGGAATCAAACCTGGGCTATCAGACTGTGCAAGCAGGCGCCTCTAACCTCTGAGCTATCAGGATGTCAGCCCCAGATGGTTATTCTTGACTGTAGTTTGTAAAGAAAGATCAGTGTTCTCCCATGTGCTGGACAGGAATGGCGATCAATTTTAGCAGTTAGGTTTCTGTGACAGGCATTTTGAGGTTTTTCTAGGAGACATCAATTTTTGTGATTAAAACTACTCTAAGTTTGTCATCTCTCAGCACAAAAGATTACGCTTACTTCACACTTTGTGCTAAGAATTCTGCACATCTCAAAGTATACAAAAAACAAAACAAGTAAAGACCCTGCCTTTATGGTGTTTATATACTATCAGTGGAGATATGTAACTGAATAAATATGTGATAAAAATCAGTAAGTTAAATTACAGCATCCAATATAAGTATCACAGGTGGACTAACTTGAATTCATCTTCAAAGTAAGCATTCATAGACTAGCGGATTTTCTAGTATCAAGGATTAACCATGATTATCAGCTCATTACCTTGAAAGGCAAAGGAAATTTTATGGTGATATTTAAAGAGCCATGGTTGGAGGGAATATCCAGAGTCATTTCCCACCCCTACCCCCAGCAGCAACAACACACAAAGAAAAATTATCTGGCTACCTCTTGTATAAGTTATAACTCACTACCCCATGGACTGATCCAGTATGCCCTCCAAGGAGGGCCCACGGTGGGTTGGGGACAGGCAGGAGGGAAATGAGGGTACCACCACAAGGTTTTCTCATACAATGTATCTAATTATTGACAATAAATACATTTTAAAAAGTGATAGATGGCTTCTGTTTGCCTCATTTATAGGGCAACAGCTCCACACTCATTATCACCATATTATTAACACTTTGAAATGTCTTAGACCAGAGCCACAACCTTCAAAATAGACGTCACGATCATCGTTGCCTTTCACCTCTGGCTGAAGATAACTTGAGCAGAGATTGGTAAAGTGACAATCTAGAGAACACATACTGTGTGAGAGGTGGCATTGCAAAGTTCTGGGTGGATTGTCACACATCTGTGCTTTCTCTTCTATTTTCTATCATTTATATAAATAGTGTGTACTCTTAGGGCAAAGGCCACAGTGAGAATGAGCTGTGTATGGTGAAAAAAATGAAAAAAAAGCAATGGTTTACGATGAAAACTTATCTTTCAACTCACAAGGAAAATTTGCATGGAGTTGGTTTCAATGTCTTTTCTGCATCATAAAAAGTCAGTGCTTTTATATGAAATAATCAACATTATCAACTATATCTAGAACAAGGAACTCATCGGCAAACTGTGTCTAATTTATTCACTGTTTCCATAAATCTAAGATACTGTCTGGCAATAATATCCATAGAAAATATTTTCTTATGTGTTTATTTGAGTTACAATCTCAGGTACCAGTTTCTCAGGTTCTTATTTGTGTATCTGTTCCAATCTAGTAAATTACCATTGTATGGATTCTTCAAATCAGATTTCCCCACTAAGATGGAATTGGGAACATATCATAGTTTTTTTTTAATTCAGGGAAATTATAACATTTTGAATTTTGTTAGTGAGAAATCAGATCCTTAATTGTTAAATCTCTAAATCATTGAAACTAATCATAATTTAAGACACTTATGTTCTGGGAATTTGGGGAAATCACATAATTGGACGTTCTGTGAAATCAGACGTGCTACAGATGAGTTCAGTTGGCCAATTCAATGTGATTGGGAGTATTGTAGGTAATATCATTATGGAAACTGTACCTGGAGAGATGGTCACCCTCACCCCATGGTCCTGCCTCAGCTGTCAGGATGGCCTGTGAAGTACGCTGTTAATCCCTGGAAGAGAGCCCAGATGTACAATATAGAAAAGATAGCATTTAAAAAAATTTCATTGTCCTGGAGATTTTCCCTCTTTCTTTCTTTCTTGATTGCTTGCTGTTAATCGCTGGAAGAGAGAGCCCAGATGTAGAAGATAGAAAAGACAACATTTTTAAAATTTCATTGTCCTGGAGATTTTCTCTCTCTCTCTCTCTCTCTCTCTCTCTCTCTCTCTCTCTCTCTCTCTCTCTCTCTCTCTCTCTCTCTCTCTCTCTCTCTTTCTTCTTTTTAAAAATTGTCAGCAATGCTGGATATTTTGTTATATAAAGTGATAGAATTATTTTAAAAAATACATCTTCTGACAGACTCAGCTGCGGAGTGTTAAATAGCAGTATTAGCACGTTTGTGTGGAATGAGAGCACCTTTGTAATAACCTTATGCCTTGCCTAAGTAATTACACCAATTTCAACAGTGCTGGGGACTACAGCTCTTAAGAGTTCTGTTTGCTGCTCTGGGTCCCCAGCTAATGGTCTATGTGACTTCAAAGTCTCTGCTCTTTTATTCTAAAACCTTGCCCCTTGGCTCACCTCACACTTTTAAAGCATCCTTCTGCCCTTTGCCTTCCACTTGTGACAAGCTTTGTCTCCCTTTTGAGCAGAACATTTCAAAGGAAAATAAATTGCTTGAACTGTGCCGCTGGGAAGTGTAAAATGAGACATGGAGACCCGCATCACTTTTGGAGAAGTACAGGCTGTTCATTTAAGCAATGAGAGAGCGTTGGTGAGGAGTAGCAGTTACTTTTGCATGTGGCCAAAAAAGGTATTGGTGAGTATTTTCAGTTCCTAAAGGAATGCAGATTTCAAGATGAAACCAAAAGTTAAGCATTTTTCTCTATACAAATAACAAAACATTAATATTCACCTTACTCAAATTAATAAAAAACATGGAAATGTAAGCTTATTGACTACAAATTCATTTTTCAAAAGTTCATTTTTTCACAAACTCATTTTTAATTTAATAAAGTACATAAAAGAAAAAATATATACATGATTTGAAATGCATGTCTATAGAAATTCTAATATATAGAATCGAATACACACATAAAATCAAATACACACACATATGTATATATAAATGAATGGTGGCCCCAAAGATATACTGGCATATTAACCCTTAGAATTTTAAATATTATCACATGAAAAAATAGCAAATATTTATAGCATGAAAAAGATGAGATTTGAAAGTCTTGACTGGAAATCTAGGAGAATATGAGAAAATACTTGAGATTATCAGCATGGGCCCTATGTATAATCTCATGTAGTATACTAAAATAGAAGGAAAATATTTTTAATAGTGTCACATACAAAAGAGTAAATGACTTGAAGAAAGAGGCAGAGATGAAAACACGTTGGATACAAACCTAGGAAAGCTGACTACTTCTATCTAGAAGCTAGAAGTTGCCATGGATGGGTTCACTCATAGAACCTCTAGAATAAATACAGCCCTGCAATTCCTGGACTTTCAGCTAGGCTCCATGAAATATGTAGGAATAAACCTTGTTTTATGAACCACTAAGGCATTATTTGTTACAGCAGCCTTGAAAACCTCAAATAGATTTTCCTAACAGGGAGTAGAAAACTGCTAGAATAAACAGCTAAAACTCTGGATGTTTATTTAGAATTGGTAATGGGTAAAGGAAGGCACAGTTCTGAGGTGCAGGATAGTAGTAGGAAATTATTAAGCCGTGTTCACAGAAAAGCTCTATCTATCTATCTATCTATCTATCTATCTATCTATCTATTTATCTATATCTATCATCAATCAATCAATCAATCTATCTATCTATCATCTATCTATCTATTTATCATCTATCTATCTATTATCTATCTATTTATGGTCACCACTACTTTTTATATTTACTGATGCTTTATAACCCACATTTCTGAGGACACAGTAGTTCACTTTCAAAACACATGAAAACATTTAAAACATGGATGGGGCAGGTCCTAACACTATATGGAATACATGAAGTAGTCAAATAACTGACCTCTGTGTGAATCTCTTTCAGAATGACTCATATTATGTTCTTTAAGCACCTTTTCATATTCTACTAGGGTTTTATTACTAAGCTCTATCTGTGGCCTCTTTTCAATTTTATTTTGAGACTGGTTATCACTAAGGTTTCTGATTGGCTTTTAACTTCTGCTTTCTTTGTCTCAGCTTCCAGAGTACCTTGAACCATAGAGCTCTCTGTGACCATTTTCTGAATACTATGTAACTATTCCAATATATAACCAATTTATTTGTTACACATATTTCTACATTTGCCCAATAGCTTTCTGAATACTAATCCCTTTGTTAAATTCCCAGGTAAATTTTTCTTTTAGTGTCAGATGTTTAATATCTTTTATGTATTGCTAATTTTATTCAGTAAAGCTAATCTCATAAAAGAACGTTGTATGTCTTTCCTCCATTGCCTCCTGAGCTCTTTCCCTCACTTTCCATCAGAAAACTCTAGTAGAACAAATTGTGTGGGTGTTCCACCTGTGTATCTCCAGCTGCTGTGATATCTTGCATGAATAGATCTTGTCTTTCCAAGAGTGGGGGATTCCAGAACCCAAAATTAACATAAAATTTCCCTCAGTCATAAATGTACCTTTTTATTCTTTTTTGTTGACAGCCATTCACTTTGTCAATTTCTTGGAACCACATAATCTGTTTTGTGTTCCTAGGGTCAGAGCTTTGCAGAATGTATCAACAATCTAAAAGCAGCCTTTTGTATCTGTGGACTGTGCATATGTGGATTCATTCTCACAATATTTGGAAAACATTTCTACTGAATATGTACCAAAATTTTCCTTGTCATCATTTCTGGAAAAAGACAGCATAACATCTATGTACATAACATTCTTGAGAATGGAACTGCCTTAAACAAAGTCGGCTCTGTCTCTGCCCCTCCTAGGGAATTCAGATAGAGAATGACCACTCTAGTTTTGTTCAATTTAGGTGGGTTTTTTTCCCTGTTTCTTTTAGAATTAGATGTTTTACAATGTTCTATCCCAATGAATCACCTTACACAGTGGAGTAAAATCCAGATTGTTCTTGTTTGGGGCTCTTTCTGCTGGGGTGCACTTGGAGTACATGTATTTATTAAGTCCTCTGTCCTGTCATCTCTCTTGAGGACTGGGTACTGTTGTGTAGTGAATGCTGGACCTCTGATTCCCCTTACTGTTCCATGAAAATTATGGATTTGGGAGTTCATAGGCCAAGTGTAGAGGTAGATGCAGTGCTTGGAATCCTTCTCCTGGTACTTAACAAAGGGATAGATGCTCATTCTAATTGTCCAAAGGACTTAAGATTTCCCTGGAATTGGAAATCAGTGGATTTGTTTCCTATATCCACCTGCAGGTTTGAGAATGAACATAATTTTTTGCTTAGAAAATAACTAAAAATCAGGCAGCTGAATTCCATTGTGCAACTTGTAAAAATACCAAACTGTCTTCAAATTGGCTCTTACATTTTGTGTTTCCAAAAGGGGTGTGTGTTCTGTTTCTTCTGTATTCCAACCAGGCCTCAAAATTGACACTTTCTGTTCTTTAGCCTTCTCTTTGGGGAGCAGCGCCATGCCGTTCTGATTTGGATTTGCATTTCCCAGGAAACAGGCCATGTTCATTACCTCCAGATGTGAATTATTTCCCATATATAAGATGGGGAAATATTATCTTCCAATCTTTGCTTAGTCTTTTCATTAGTGAGAATGACTGATTCTAGGGAATCTATCACACTTTTGAGAAGTACAATTTATCACTTTTCTGTATCATAATTTAGATGTATGATTATCTGTATCTTTTCTACTGCCTATTCTATTATTTGTATGCAATTTAATTACATCAGTTTATTTAATTTTATTTACTTCTAATTTTTATTTATTTGTGTTCATGCAGAGAGAATGTTTTCTGGAGTATGTCAGGACCTCTTGCCACTGCAAAGGAACTCCAGGCACATGCCATTTTTCATCTGGCTTTAGAGGGATACTGGGGAATTGAACCTGGGCTTGCAGGCTTTGTGAGCAAGTGCCTTTAACCATTGAGCAATTTACCAGCCCTTATTTAATTTTATCAGGTTATAATTTATTGAATTTTGTGAGTCAGATTCTAAATACATATTTCCAGTTATTGATATCTTATTGCTCTAGTATACTGGAACACAATCTTTTAGCACTCATTTATGGCAAACAGATAGCCTTTATTGGATTAAAAAATATTAAGTCCCTTCTTATTGTTTGGCTACTGGTGCCTTTTCTTATGAATACATCTTGAATTTCTTCTAGTTTTCTGCACATTTTGATATGATTTTAAAAGACATTTGCAGATACATAATAATCCTGATCTTCTTAGGAGTGGTTTTGAAATTTCCATGTGGAAGAATTTATCCATGTGATTAAAGTTATGGAATATTGGGACGCTGAGCTTGGTGCCCTATTCCTTTAAAACCCTTTCAATGGAATAAGTAATGATGTCCCATGTGTATTTTATATAGGTATTAGTGTTTTCTCTCTTTTGTTTCTTAGTTAACATAGTTGGGTTTTTGTTGTTGTTGTTGCTAATATTCAAAAGAAGAGCTCTATATTTTCACATGTTTTCCTTAATTTTAATTTGAACTTGAACTAATTTCAACCTTCATTGATTTTTGCCCTAATATTCCAAACCATCTACTTGATTACATTTCATTTGATCATCTTCACCCACATGGAAAGTAGGCTGTTATTTTGATTTTTTTCTTTTCTGTTATATTCCTTCCATGCTACATGTATCTGCTCTATGCGTTACTATCTCCCACAAATTTTTATATCTTTCACTCTTACATTTATTAAAATAAATTATTTTCCTTTTTCTAGATACTTACTTTTGTGTCTTATAGTCTAATTGTATAATTTTCCCCCATTTGTCTGTTCTCATATATCAATCTGCACTAACTTATGAAAAATTTTTATTAATACTAAGAATACACATGGTTACTTTGTTAATAATTAAATTTATTAGGGTTTGTTACACTGAATATGCATTACTCAAAATTTCATGATAGTTCTGGATTTTTTGTAAGTAATATATACATTAGAAGTGAACATTTTCATACATTAAAAATCCCTATATGTGTGTGAATATAAGTGATACAGATGAACTTTTATTTCAATATTTTAGAGGAATTTTTAAAGAAAATAAAAATTAGTATTATTTTTACTTATGACACATCTTTTATGTATAAACAAATGGCCTGTGTTCACTCTACATGGACAAAGTGCTTTCTAAGGATGTAATAAGTCATCTACCAACTTTTCCAGTGAATAGGAAAGAGATCAGGGATCAGAGTGATGGGGACTTTTGCAAGCACACTCCCCATTGGAGTATTTAGTTGAATATGGTATTTATTTTGAAATGATTGAATGTGGTGTTTATTTTCAAAATAAATCAGAACTTTCCATATTTCAAGAAAACATCTTCTTAGCCTATAATTGATTTCCCTAATGATTAAAATTCCTAGCTTTATTCATTACTTATTATGTATTACATCAATCAGCTAATTTCTTTTAGACTGGATAGATCATCTACATTTTACAAAGTAAAGGAAACAAAGTTACCCAGTAAGGACAAATATTGATCAAAGCAGACTACTTCAAAGCCTACTTATTTTAATTTTCTGTGATGTTTACCTTTAGTTTCCAGAACAATATTGACATCAAGTTACCTTTTACAGGTATATACTGTGATAGCAGAAAATTCCTCCATTTGGTTCCTATTGTAAATATGAAAAACAGAAGACACGATCAGGGGAAAAGCTCAATTATAGAATGTTTGTCTAATATTTGTGAAACTCTCAACTTGGTAAAAAGAAAAATTATAGGAAAAACTAAAATTATTTTCCCTCAAATTGAAACAAAGCACCTGTTTTCACACTTTAAAAGACCACAAAACATTTTCTTTCATGTTAATATGCCCAAAGACTAGAACTTGTGGTATTTATATGTTTTCTTCTTTAGGATAATTCTTACTACAGTCAGTTGAATTTTCTCTTCACTTTCTTTTGGAAAATATATTTTAGATTCACGCTTATTTAGGCTCAGAAAATAATCCATCCAGAGTTGATTGAAATGTGCATGGTGATTCTAGAACTCACAAAGATAAAGGGATTGGATGGAATTTGGTAACCTTTCTTTAGAGAGGTTTTATGTTCTAGACATACAAACACAAAATTAGATATTTGAAGGATGCATGAAGATTTACAAAAAAGAAAATTCACCTAAAGTTATCATCTTTCTTTACACTGTGATTTTGACTTGGTAATGGCAAACCTGCTCATCTCTTTTCACACTCTCTTGGTACCCTCTCTTGGTGTATTTAGAGTCTTGGTTTCCCAGAGCTATATCAAGGCAGACACAATGAGTTTTGCTTCACAGCATAGGATGATAAGGAGTGTACATGCCTCTGGACCTCCTTCTTCTCTACACCAAACTGAGTGTCCATGCACAACACCACCACTTCCAAGGGGACACAGCTTCCCTCTCTGAATAATGAATTTAGTACTACCTTCCTCTGTTGAAAACAGATACACTGAGTGGAGTGTAAACTGGGTGGGAATTAAGATACTGAATGACTTTATGTAAGTGTAGAGTTTCTTTTGGAAGTAGCTGAAAATACCCAGATGCATAATGGCAACAACTAAGCCAGTGGGTGCCTGTTTCTTTATATAATGGCAAGAAGATACATTATACTTTCAACACCTCTAATCCAGTGTTTATTTTAGGCTAAAATCAAATAAAATTGGTATTAAAATTTCACAGGATATTTTTAATTATAATAATATATATTATTACTATATTTGTGAACAATGTACAGGAGATAAAACGCTCTTGATATTGCATATTTCACCATTAATGCCACGCTGGAAGTTATGATTATTTATATTTAATCATAACATACTTGCTCAGTAAATGAGATGAGTTAAAAAATTTTCATTGTGAATGTGAACTTAGGATAAGGGGAATATACACATCTGAAGCCATGCTGTAACTAATAGCAGATGTCAAACTTGCAGTTGTCCCTCAAAGCTTGAAATATTATCAAACTCTACAATAGTCCAGAGAACACAAAAATCATGTGACCTGATTTTTAAAATATTTTTCTGCACAATACATGTATGTGAATAATTAAGATGAAATGAATACATTAATCATTGAATAGCCTCATTTTATTGTCTCTCTGACTTCAGGAAATATGAATGACCTTACCATTCTATGCAGGTACCTGTGAAGAGTTAATTTTGTGTACAATGGAAACAAATCACTTCTCCTTAGGATTTCCAACATAATTCTCATTTTTTAGATCTATACATACAAATCTATCTACTTACTTATCTACCATATATATGTGGCACAATCTTTTCTATTGTTTATATGGCATCTAGCATAAAGATTCACTAAATTGAGTTCAGTATGAAACACGCTTTTTTGGCTTAATGAACAATCTTTATCTGCAAACAAATAAAAAAAAATAGCTTTCATGCTCAGACTGCTGGCTACAATAATTTAAGGAAACCAAACATTTACAACTATCCTCACAGTTTCAAAACAGAAAAAAAAGGGAAAAACAAATATTATTTCTGAGGATTGAATGAATAAAGTCAACACAGATTTTCACTGTCATTTTATGGACTAAAAACTGGTGTTGCTTTTCAATCACTCACAGAAATCCCATGACAGTTTAACTTAAACAAACACTAAATTTGTTTTCATTTTCTGCTTTTCACTCTGTACTTGCTATTTGATTGACAAGCAATCCACATCTGCTCCTGCATTTTCTGATTTTCTTTTGAGAGCATTCATATGCTTATTATGGGCTTATTTTGAATGATGTTTCCTCTGTATCACTCTGAGTGAAAAGAATCAGTGCTTTTGTAGTTAAAGGTTTCAACTGTCACAAACATGATGTCTATTCTGTTGTACCATGTAGTGACACGAAAAACCTTCATAAAAGTACCTGCAATTTAATTTATTTTTTCAAGCATTATGGTATAACTTAAGACACTAGAAGTCCATAGTATGTCTTATGATATCATAAATATCCTGTGTATGTGATGGAGAGAGAGAATACGTAATCAAGGTAGTCACGATTCCTGGAGTCGCTGTCCTTTCACTCTCCTGGGAAATGTGGCAGAAAGGTGGCACCTTCAAAATAGCTGACTGCATCAGAAGACCATGTCACACCTCTCACCGAGTGGCCAGTGAATAATGGCTTCTCCTTCCTCACTCTTCATATGCAAAGCTGCCCTTTGTTTCTATCCAATCGCAACCACTGTGAGAAGTTGTAGATCTAAAAGTATTTTCAAAATGGATGTTTTAGAGTTTCAAATGAATTCAAAGGCTGATTACTCAAAATACAGATTCTTTTCAAATTTACTAATAAATGTGCTTTTTCCCCAGGGCTGTCATTACAAATTTTACTGCTTAGTATATCAATAGGTATGTATTTTACAAGCTATTGAGAAGGCAGATTTTACCACAGCTACATCATATTTTTGCTGATGCACGGTTTAAATAAAATCATTTGATGCCAAGGAAAGTTTAGTCACATCTTGGTATTTGTGTTATTGCTGTAATGGGTTAAGAATTGAGCACAATGGAATGAAATGAATACTTTTTTTTATTAACCTGTGGTATGGTGATTTGATTCAGGTTTCCCCCATAAACTTAACGTGTTCTGGATGCTTGAACCCAGGCTGATAGCAGTTTTAGAATTAGAAACTTGTTCGAAGTGTGTTATTGGGGGATGTGCTTATGGAGGTTATAGCCAGCTTCCCCTTGCCAGTTTTTGGCACACCTTACTGCCACTGTTTGTGGTGCTGTGATGTCCGCCCTCTGCTCATGCTACTGTTTTCCTTGCCATCATGGAGTTTCCCCTTGAGTCTATAAGCCAAGATAAACCATTCCTCCACATTGGGTTCTTTTCCAAGCAGCAGTGAGAAATTGACTGCAAGTGGATATACATAAGGTACATAAGGAGACACAAAAATATGTCCAAAGATATCTACATCACCACCTTGCAAATCACATTGCCTTAGAAAATTTGTGGTTATAATACTTATAATGACCTTGAGATAGAGAATTATCAAGGATTAGATAGTCCTCCCAATGAAGTTCTAAATGTGCAATAAGAAGGAATTAAGAATACAGAGAATGAGGGCTGGAGAGATGGCTCAGCGGTGAAGGCACTTGCCGCCAGTGCCTAAAGCCCCGGGTTCAATTCCCCAGGACCCACATAAGCCAGACCCACATGGTGGTGGCCCTGGTGTGCTCTCTCTCTCTCTCTCTCTCTCTCTCTCTCTCTCTCTCTCTCTCTCTCTCTCTCTCTCTCTGTATCTCTTCTTGAAAATGAATAAATAAAATATAAAAAAAGAATACAGAGAATGAAATTCACAGATTACACATTTCTTTGAAGATAACATTGAAGGAATTATGGTGGCTTCTACAGAGTACAGAGTAGAAAACACACACTATATATATGAGTGTGTGTAATCTTTCTATATTAATATATATGTGAATATCCATGTGTCGTAGTCAGCCACACGCCGCTGGGATGAATCTCCAAACCACGCACGATTTGGGGAGGAAAATTTATTGAACAGATCTAGGGGAAGAAGTTAAGGGAAAGCTGGCCCCCTTTCACAGAAGCAAGCAGAGACAGAGACAGAAGCCCAGCACCAGCACCAAGCAAACACACTGTAACACACAAAGCAGAACTCCAGGTCAGGGTTCCAGCTCTTCTTTTGCATATCTATCCTTACTATTTTACATCCAAATTAGAAAGGGTCAGTCCCCAGGAGGCTAGGCTAAAGTGGCACTTCCTCCAGCCAGAAGCCTGGAGACAATTAATAATTTTAATAAATCCTTAATTCTTTTGGGGGACATTTTTCAAACTACCACACCATGTTTACAGACAAACTTAGATACAAGTGTATATACACCTTTTTGAGGTGTTAGAGATGAAACTCAAGGCCTCACACATGTTAAGCAACTTTCTGTCCCTGAGGTTCTATCCTCAGCTCTCCCTACTTCTTGACTTTAAAACCCAATGTCTAGATTTGTGAAAAAAATAAAACTGGTGAGGTATTATTTCTCTAGATCAATAGAAAGTTTTCGTGAGCTTAGATTAGTGTATATCTTCCTGCTCTGTCGCTTTCCACAGCCCCGATTTCCTTCTGTCTCCTTTGTCTCCTGAATCACTAGTCATGTTTGCTTACTGTTCAAGCTCAACCTGATTAGAGGCCACATATGAGGGAGAATATGCAGCGTTTGTCTCTGTGTTCTTGTGTGAGTTCATTGAGTATGATCTGTTCCAAGTCCATCCAGTTTTCTTTGAATTTCATTATATCATTTTTTCTCACTGCTGAGTAGAATTCCATGATGTATATGCACTACATTTTTGATATCCATTCATCATCATTTGTCATGGGCATTTAGGTTGGTTCCAATTCCTAGCTATTATGAATTGAGCTGCTATAAACATGGTTGTGCAGATAGTAGAGGGATCGCTAGGTCTACTGGTAGTTCTATATCCATCCTGTTCAGAAGCCTTCACACTGCTTTCCATATTGGTTCTACAAGTTTGCATTCCCACCAGCAGTGAAGGTGGGTTCCTTTTTCCCCACATCTTCACAGCTATTGTTGGTAGATTTAAAAAGAGTTGTTTTTTTATGGAGCCAGTATGAAATGTATGTAGCCATCTGTAATATATATATATATATATATATATATATATATATATATATATATATATATATATATATATATTTAACCTAGCCATAAGTATAGTTTATTCCAATTTTTTAAAATATTTTATTTATTCATTTTCAAGCAGACAGATACAGAGAGAGAGAGAGAGAGAGTACACCAGGGCCACCACCTTGTGGGTGTGGCTTATGTGGGTTCTGGGGGATTGAACCCAGGGCCTTAGGCACTAGAGGCAAGTGCCTTAACCGCTGAGCCATCTCTCCAGCCCTAGTTTATTCCAATTTTGTCTGAGAAATTTATTCTTTTACCTTTAAGACTTTGTTATATAAACTGCTTCAAGTTACAAGAAGCAAATAGCCCTAAATTTAATAATTTTAAATTATTTAAATGTTAATATTAAATTATAAATTTAATATTAAAATATAAATTTAAAAATTTTAAATTAAATTTCTCATTTATGGAAAATCTGCCTTTCCACCCATCACTTGGATGATGCTGATGCTGGAAACTGGGCACTGTGTGCTCTACATCTGTTTTCTTTATTCTCTTTGGTGCTATTGATCAAAGTTTCTTTCCTTACACCACATTAATTTCTGTTAAAGTGCCTCTGAAAGGAATTTTTCACATTTTGATTTTGCTATTCATATTTGGTTTCTTTGGCGCTTCTAAGCCATTTGTATTTTCATGTTTTATGTGAATAAAATATATGATAAAAAGGGAGCTTTGTGGGAGAGGAGGCAGAAAGATTATAACATTCATGGTGGGGAGAATTGGTCCAGATCATTGTCCCTCCACACCCAATTACTGCTGCTAGCACAACACAGAGCCTAGACCCTCTAATAGTTACTAGACCTTTATTTTAATCAAATACCTGACTCACAGCAACTTGAGGCTGCAAAGTCACGGAGGCAGAAGCATGAAACAGCAGATCACATTGCAGGTACAGTCAGGATATGGAGAGTGATGAATGCCTGTGCTCTTTATTCAGTCAGGCATTGCAGCTCAACACCAGCTCACCGATTAGGTCTTCCTACCTCAATTCACCTAAACAAGGTGCTCCTTCACAGGTATGCCCTCAGGCGCATTTTCCTGGCATATCTAGGTTCTGTCAAATTATAAACCAAATATAAGTCAAAACATTTCAATATAATTTGGGGAGGAAAATTAATAGATTTTGAATGAATAATGAATAAAGATAAAGATGGGGAAAATGCATGCATTTTAGATATGTAATAAAATTAGTTTATTATTTCAAAAAGGTTATGATGAGGACTGTGGAGATGTTTGTCAGAAAAGTGTTTCCCATGAAAGTATGAGGCTCTGTGTTTGGTGCCTGGAACCCACACTACAATTCCAGGCAAAGTGGGGAGGCAAAGACAGGATCCACATAGCTCACTCACTGGCTAGCCATCCTCGATTAATATGAGCTCCAGGCTATACGAGACCTTGTCTCAAAAAAGAGATGGATTGAGTGTCTGAAAATGATAACTAAGATTGTCCTTTGACTTCCACATGCACATGCAAGAACACATGGGCCAACACACATGCACACAGACACACACACCACACAGACTCACATGTTCAAAAAGCATAGGATGATATCTATTACTAAGTGAAAAATATCAAACATGCTTAACCTATGATACTGAGCATATTGCTGTGTTAATATATATAATTTTAAGCCAATAAAAACGTTTAAAAATGATAAAAAAGAAAAATAGAAAAAATCACTCAATCAAAAGCAAATCTCATCATTATCATCATATTGAATGTATTGAAATGTAACTGCCAAAGATTATATAAACTGTTATGTAAATTATAGTGTCTTTGAACTTTGACAACTATTCCATGATCTTTCAATCTCAAACATAGCTCTTCACATACTGCTTATTAAAATATAGCCAATATTAATAATCAAATTTAATAATCAAATTCTGCTCATATATTAAAACAATAATTTTCAACTATAAGGTTCACGTACATGTTAACCATAGATCACATTTTTTTTTTTTTTTGCAATGAAAAAAAAAATTTTAATAGTGTTTCTGTGTAGGGTCTTTTTTTATTTTTTTATTTTTTTTTATTTTTTTTTAATATATATTTATTGTCCATAATGAGTTACATTATTTAGTGGGCAAACCATGCGTTGTTATCCCGAATTCCCCAATCCCCCCCTCCCCATCCCTGATCAGTTGTATATCCTCCTCCGTGGGCTGTCTGTATTAGTCCTTGTGGCAAGGGATCCTGTATATCTTAGTACTCATCCCGGTCTTCCTGGCC
>PVHP010021984.1:0-28875 GCA_004024765.1 Zapus hudsonius
TTTGTTTGTTTGTTTGTTTGCAGTGACAGGAAATCCTGGCTCATTCATTTTCTCTCTCTTTCTCTCTAATACATAACATTTTTTAAAAGTCTGTATTTACATTTTACAAAATAAAATAAAATATAAATATTCCCCTGGTTTAACCACTGAATCTGCTGGTTCTCTTACCCCACGTGATAAGGAAGGCTTCAGAGGCAGGCTTCCCCTCCTTACAACCATTCGTCTACCCTTGATTTAAACCACATGTCCTGGAGGAATATGTGTGAGACATGATGGGAACCCTTTGCTGCTCCTGAATCTCCCCTCAGAGCAGTTTTCCAGACAGACCTCCCCCCACTTACCCAGCAGTCATAGCCATGGCCTTGAACTGATATTTTTATCCACTTCCTATCTTAATATGGCAGACAGCATGATAAGACAGTATTGCAGTTACCTTCTTTTTGCTGGGACAAAATTACCAACCAGAAGCAGCTTATGGAAGAGAAGGGTTTAGGTCTGAATTACAGTTCTGAGGGGAGATTTCCTCCTGGTGGAAAAAGCATGGCGGGAGCAGACAGCCAGGCATCACATTTCCACAGCAGTGGGGAGGAGGCAGCGAGACTGAGCTAGCTAGCACTGGAAAGCTGGGCTGTTCTATAAAATCCCGAGGCTCACCCCCAGTGACACACCTCCTCCAGCAAGGCTACTCCTCCCTCCCAAAGGCTCCATCAGTTGGGGATTGACTATGAGACTTACAAACACATAAGACCATGGGGGACATTTCCTGTTCAAACCACTGCAGGCATGCTTCTCCGTATTTTTTCTTGGGATTCCCACCCACACACATGACTTCTGTTATCATTCTTGCCTTCAGATCTAATCTTTCCCCCTCTGCAGCTGCCCTTAGGGGACAGATGGGGACAGTCCCAGATGCCCACCAAACTGAATCATGGCCCACTGCCTGAGAAGGTGGCTGAGTATACTTGACTCATTCATCTTCATTTAGGGACCATATTGGGCCCTTCCATGTTAAGCTCCGAGAGTCCCCAACACAAAGGCTATACCTACAAAGAGGGGAGACAGCCAGGGCTCCTTCCACACCTGAGTCTGTGTGGACAGGAAGTGGGCAAGGCAGCCCATGAATGCAAACCCAAGGCTCAGCTGGACAATTCCAAGGCCTGTTGCTCAGAAATGCATTACTCTTTTGTGCACAGAACCCCAATATACACATATAGGGTGAGGAATAAGATCTCAACATACTGAAGTAAAACCATTTCCATTATTTTAAATGGAAATGATTGCAGCATCTAATAAATTCAGTTAAAATACTGAATACTTTGGGGCCAAATGTACAAACAGAAAAGCAGCAGTCTGGTGGTTGAAACCAAGCCCACAGATTTATTTTCCTATTATCAATTTTAAAAGCCAGAGGAAACAGGCAGGATGAAAGACTCTAATAAGGCATGACTTGAATGGTGAAACCAACTTATTAACAAACACAACGGTGGTGTGAGCTTGCTGGAGCTGGTTAGAAAGAGCTCACTGTTCAATTTTCAGAAAGCCTAGTGGTCAGGGTTAGACACAGCCATTAGTGGTAGTTAAATTGAGGCTGGAGAGATGACTCGGTGACTAAAGATATTTGCTTGCAAAGCCTGATGGCCCAAGTTCGATCCTCCAGCACCCATGTAAAGCCAGATGCAGAAAGTGGCACATGTGTCTGGAGGTCTTTTGCAGTGACAGAGGCTTTCTCTCTCTCTCTCTCTCTCTGTCTGTCTCTCTCCTTACCCCCAACAGTCCTCCTGGTTCCATCAGAGAGAGTTCCACTGTAGTGCTAGTATGTCTTTATGCTCTGCAGGCTTAATGCTTTCCCCTTTTTAGTACACAGGGAGAAAGGTGCTTCTGCAGAGGTTGGGAAACAATCAAAAAGGCTAGAATTCAATGAAATTATTCTGACTTCTCAGTTTTTGCTTGTGCAGTTACTTTCTATGTTGGACAAGATTTGGTTTTCTGTTTGGAGGAGAGTGTGCTTCATCTTATGTATTTACCTATTTATTATGTGTATGTGTCATATGCATGTGGGCACACATGTGCAGGTGCATGTACACTTGGGGACCAGCAATATATGACCAGTGTCTTCTTAAACTTTATGTTAGTTACTTGGACCCAGGGCTTGTCTATTCGCTAGTCCTGTGGGTCCCAGGGGTTCCCTGCTTCTCTCTCCTTTGCCCTGAGATGACATGCCAACCTGGCATTTTCATGGGTGCTGACGATCTGAGATTCAGTGCAACAAACACCATCCTGATGGAGTCATCTCTCCAGTTCCCTGTGTGTTTTATTATGGCACTAAATGTCAGCTGGTTTCAAAAGAATATGTGAGACAAGATAGGGTGAGAGGTGCATTCTTAAGGCAACACTCATGCAGGTGGGACATAGTTCTACACGGAATTGACAAGAACCAGACCCTGGAGGCCATGGAGGAGCAGAGGAGCATGGAGGCAGGTTCCAGGAGGAGAGGCCAAGGGGAGCAGAGCCTTGAGGCCGAGAGGAGGTGACTGGGCTTTTACCTGTGACCAAAGGGTACACTAGAGATCTGCAGGCCCCTTGACTGATAGAAGGGGGTCTGTTTTGAAAGTTGGTGCGTTTGGAGAGGAAAGAGATAAGTGGGGTCCATGGTGTCTAGGGAGAGGCCAAGGAAGCACTGGGAACAGCCTGGGGACTTCTGAGCAGTCAGGCCTTGGGAAGGAGGCTGTGGCTTGACCCTTCAGAGGCCACTCTAGGGTGGTGAATGGAATAAGCCATGGTACACTCCAGCTCACTCAGTACGAAGGTGTTAGCCCAAGTGGGCTTTTACAGTAGATCACTTATCACCATATATGGAGCGAAAACATAAAAGAAAACAAAGCAAAACCAAACAAAAAAGATCGGGACAGGCTTAAAGGAAAACAGAATAAAATACCTAAAGATAGCCTAAACAAAACTCACTTGGCCCCAATGCCTGCCTCGCTGTCTGCTGACCATATGGTGTGTGATAAGGCAGAATGTTCATATTTATCTTCCGTGACTTGTCTGCAATGCTGAAAGTCAGCCCCCTGCGGTAGAGAACATGCCATGCTCCCAGTGCCCCGCCCCCATCCCCATCCTGTCTGGGGCCCCCCACAAAAGCCTTAACCTCCACAGCTGTTTTCCCACAACCCCATAAACCACAGGCCATGCTTGCGGTCTCTCTGGCCAGCTGTGACACACAGCAGACAGCTAGCTGGATCGTTCACACTCTGCCACTCACCCTGGTCTTCTGCTATGGCCCAGGCAGTAACTGACAGAAAAAAAAAAGTGCTTTCCTTATAGCAATTGAGTATTAATAAAGCCTGCTCTCTTGTTCTCCCTGACAACTCAAGTAATGACATAATGAACCGGTCTACTCTGCTTTCCAGAGTCCTGCTCTCAGACCCTAGACTCTTCTCACCAACAGATCAACCTCCCAGATTCTGTTTGGACAGAGAAATCTGTTATGGGGCAGAGGAAGAAAGTTACTGGGGTTGACTGACTGACAACAGGATGCTAAGTCAAATATGAATTTCAGGGCTGGAGAGATGGCTCAAATAGTTAAAGGTGCTTGCTTGCAAAGCCTGATGACTTGGGTTCGATTTCCCAGTACCCACATAAAGCCAGATGCAGAAGCTGGTGAATGTGTCCAGAGGCAGGAGGCCCTGGTGTACCCATTCTCTCTATCTCTATCTCTCCCACTTTATCTCTCTGCTTGAAAAATGAATAATAAAATACTTGAAAAAATGTGAACGTCAGATAAGCTTGGTGTGGTTGGTGGATCATTCTTATCATCCCAGCACTTGACAAGCTGAGGCACAAAGAAAATCATAAATTTGAGGCCAGTCTGGTCTAAAGTGAGACCTTGTCTCAAGAAGGGGGTAAGGAACATGCCATATTCTCCCTTGATCTGCAGGGGACATCTTCCAAAATATTTTGAAGCTACATGAAGCTACAGTTAATACAAACCCTTGTACATTTTTTCTTACATACACACCTATGATAAAGTTCATAAATTAGAAACAGTGAGAGATTAACCATGGCTAACTCTAAAATGAAATGATAGCAATGTCTTGTAATGAAAACTAGCTAAGATTTATGAATTATTTTTGGAGTTTTTTATTAATTACTTTTGAATCTCAGTAATCCGTAGTAACTGGAACCCCAGAAAGTGAAGCCACATAAAAAAATGTGGACCCATGGTACCAATACTGAAAGAGGGTCTATCTAAAATCCAAATGTCATGGTAAGTCTTATGTCTCAGTTTGCTAAATCTGGCAAGCCTAAATATCAAGAAGTGTTCAGACCAACCCCTAGGGCAGTCTGCTTTTCTCCAGGGACCCTCAGAGGCCACCATAGGAGCAGTCCTTCCCAGTACTTCACTATTACCATTCACTTTCCAAGGCTGCAGGAGGCTCTCATCTATCTCCCGTCTCCTAGGGCTCCTCCAATGGCTATGAACACTGAACATCTTAGCCCAAGTTAGAAGTTGCAACGAGCTCAAAAAGACATTGCACGTGGAGCAGATTTAACACGAGGAAGCTCAAGACAGATGTCCCCTCCCTGGCAAGCAGTGTGAAACCACCAAGCAAGAGTCCAAGGCCTGGCAGGGTTTGCACGTGAGCCCCTCCTGACCATCCCCACACCCTCAAGGACACTCACGAGCCAAGGGAATTTAAGACGAAGAGGGGCAGGGGCTGGTTAGGCTTACGAGGGACAGCTTTAGAAGTGACTAGCAGTTCAAGTCATAGGGCAGCTGGTCCGGGCAGGCCCAGACATGAGAGCTGGCAGAGGCAGAGCCCAGCTCCACTGCAAAGCTTCTAAGAGGCATGGACTCCGAGGCCCTGTGCCAGGCAAGTGCCACAGAGATTGAGGCAATTCTCTATAGACAGTCCAAAAGCAGATGCTAGTATACGATGCTGTCCCCAACAATGCAATAATGGATGGACACTTCAATCCACAGACTCTTCTTACTATCTGTTAGAAATATACTGGCTAATGACATCAAGTTAAACCATAGGAAATTGTGATTTATTACTGTGAGAAATGTTAGAATGTTGGAAATTATGTATGGCCCAAATAATAATCATACTGAGAGCATCTATCAAACTCCATGCAACACTTTTAAAGTATAGTCACTGTGCAATGTTTCTAATTTTTTAGTTTGTGTGTGTGTGTGTGTGTGTGTGTGTGTGTGTGTGTGTGTGTTTGGGTGTGTGCACATGATTGAGTGTCTCTTGCTTATTGCAAATGAATGAGTGGCTGGGGAATTCAACTTGGGCCAGCAGGCTTCGCTAGCCTTTAATCACTGAGTCATCTCCCAGCCCGGATTTTTGGTCAATTTTTGACACAGGCTCTGATCATGTAGACTAGGTTGGCCCCAGGCTGGCTTTAAAGTCATGATCCGAAGTCCTAGGATGACTGGTGTGTGCCACCAAGCTCTGTGCGAAGTGAAATTTCTATGACCACTTGGTAAATACATGGCAGATACATTTTAGATACTAACATCTAGTGTTTATATAGCTTGAGCCACACCCATTTTGTGTGACTTCATACCCTGCCCGCAGTCCACTCACCACCCAACCCAGGTGGTGGGCCAATGAGTGACCATTACCATAGCAACAACCATGGCTAGAACCTCCCACCCTGCACAGGGGCCACTGAAGGGATCTGAAATGCATCGGCAGTGAGATCACCTGTCATGGACCACTGAGAATAACATCAGGTGCAGCGCAGTCCAGTATCACTTGTGACCCAGAGGGTGTGCTGCTCAGGCTCTCCTCTGCAAGACCACTGAGCCTACCGAGGACCATAACCTTCCTGTGATGGCTAATCTCCATTGTCAACTTGACAGGATTTAGAACTGCCATGGTAACAAATCTCTGGGCATGTCTGGGAGGGGTGTTCTAGATTAGGTTATCTGAGGTGAGAAGAGCCACCCTAACTGTGGGGGGCTCCATCCCCATGAGCTGGGTCCTGGCCTGGATAAAAAGGAGAGGGTGAGCTGAGCACCAGGTGTCATTGTTCATCGTTGTCTGCTTCCTGACTGTGGATGCCATGTGACCAGCCACCTCAGGGTGCTCCCACTATGCCTTTCTGCCATGATGGACTGTATAAATTCTTCCTCCCTTAAGTTATTTCTTCTCAGGTCACAGCAACCATGAAAGTAGCTAATACACCTCCCAAAAGAACCAGGCACAGTCAGGGACCACGACTGGATTCTGGAACAGTCCTGTACCTCATGACTACTGTCCTCTACGTGCATTTACCAAGGCTGCAGCAGAGACCCCCAGCTTGCGCTAAACAAAGGCAACCCCTCGCCTTCTCAGAGAGTGAGGCCTGTACCGTAAGGTAGATCAAAGGCTGTCAGCTTCCGACAAGAAATGCATATTCTCCTCGTGAAACAGTGTTCTGGAAGTCAGAGCATACAAAATGCACACTACAACTAATGTCCACTCGTTCCAAATGAACATCTGTAAAGATCAGAATTTGAGAGGACCAAGGAAGAGGCCACTGACCTTGACATGGGCCATGTAGTGACGACACGTCTCCTCCATGTGGGCCAGCTGCAGCTTCTCTGAGACCTGGCCGGCAGTCTCTCCCAGCAACACAAAATAGACCCTGGGTAGCTGGCCTTTCTCCTTTTGGGCCACATCGGCAGTCAGAACGTAATTCAGTCCTGCCAGTCAATGAGAGGTCAAAACGTCAGCAAAGACAGACAGTGGTAAGACCACCCTAGCCACAGGTCCTGTGAAGATCCTCAGTGTATTTCACAGGATACCTAGCCCCCCATTGCACAGGGACCTGCCCTGTGGCCTCACATCAGACTACCTCAGACAAGGGGCGGGGGTTGGAGGAAGGGTAGAACTGAGACTCAGATTAACCCTTTGTCTTCCCAGTGATACCAGGTGGTCAGTCCCCATGGCTCTCCTGGATTTCAACCTCACGTCACCATGAAGTATCAATGGAGCTACCAATATGCACACAAACAGTGTGCACCCCGGCAAGCCAGTGGAAAACCAGAAGCTGCTGACATCCCCTAACACTGACTTCTACTGAGGCATGTAAAACAGGCCCAGCATGAGGGGACCAAGCGCTTCCCATAATCCTACTTCTCAAAGACTGCATGCCAGGCACTTCTGTAGACACAGATCGACACACCAATGAACACCACAAGTAAAAACAGAACCCACACAAATGGCAATTCAGATGCCAGCTGGGACTGTCTCCACCTCCAGAGAGCCCAGTGTGGTGATCAGACCCTTTCTTGAGCCGAATCCTTCTACCAAGGCTTTTCCTAAAAAGAAAACTCATTCTTTATACCCAAACGTACAATGCTCTATAAAAGAAAGCCCTGCACAGATCTGGGATAGAAAAAAAAATGGGTTTCTTCATTGTGTGGTGGTTTCAATACAGTGCTCCCCATAGACTCATATGTTTGAATACTTAATCCCCAGAAAGTGGTGCTGTTTGGGAAAGTCGTGGAGACTTGTGGAAGGAAGTGTGTCACTGGGGGCCAAGCCTTGAATATTTTGCTGCTATCCCTTTCTGTTTCCTCCCTGTGGGTGTGACAATGTGACACCAGCTTTCTGATTCTGTCATGTTTTCTCCACCACAAGGAACTCTACCCTCTGGATCTGTAAGCTGAAATAAACTCTTTCCTTCTCTAGGTTGCTTCCTGCCGGGTATTTTTGTCCTAGCAGTGGAAGGTAACTGATGCACACTGCTTTGTGGGTTTGGGAACGTATCACTTCAAAAGTGAGGAAACGGGGACCTCTGTTCCTACCATGATGGGGTGAAACGGCTGGGAAGTGGAAAGGCAGACGAGCCAGTCCTGGCCCATCTCCATACACTCACCTCTCAGCTCTGGCCACCGTACCAGAGAAAAACAGCTCCATGCCTACCAGCATTTAAGCATGTGAAACTAACCAGAGATATGGCTGTCTTAAATAACATCAAAGGGACCAGGAGAAGTCAGAACAGGGAGGGTGGAAGGTGACCTGGACCGACCTTCTGCATCTGCTTTAGGGTATTTTTGATGCATCTAATGGCTTCCCTGAACCTCTTTCATCTCAGGTTTCCTACCACGCCAAGTTGGTGGATTCCTAGCCATGGAGGGCTAGTCTACCCCGACTTGCTTATTCAAGCAAACAGCTGATTTCCAAGGAAAGGCTGGGTCACAAGGACATGGGTCATCCTGGGAGATAGTTTTACTATTAGGAAGAAAAGAAAGCTTACGGGGAAAAGCTTCCACAGAAAACACAGGTATCCCAACAGGTGTTACAAGTCAAGTCAGTAGGGATGGAAATGGGTGGATTCAGACTCTGCCAAAGCCTTAAAGAGGCCCTAAGACCAGCTAATGCAAATATTTCTTTTCTAATCTGTTTATTTACAAAGAGAGACACATAGAGATAGATAAAGGCAGAGAGAGAGAGAGAATATAAATATGGGTGCCAGGTGTGTCAGGGCCTCTAGCTACTGCACTGAACTCCAGATGCATGCACTACTTTGTGCACCTGCCTCTATGTGGGTACTAGCGAATCGAACCCCAGCTGTCAGATTTTGCAACAATCAAGTACCTTTAATAGCTCATCCATCTCTCCAAGCCCCAGACCTTAATTTTTAAGACAAAGAGACTGAAGTCCCCAAAGAAGAGAGCTGTAAGGCTGAGAGCCAGCCACCACACTGCAGACACTAAAACTTCCCTTTTCCATGGTGCATTCCTGACTGTTCCGATCACATGGGGTCTTAGTACATTTCATTGTACATTAGCTGACCCCAAACCTCTTACTTTTTGTAGAGCGAAACTATGGCTAATTTGCTTTCTACTGCTTACAACTTCCTTGAGCGGTAGCCCAGCAGTATGAAAGGTAATGTCTCCATACAGCAGAATCATGGCTGGAGACGCATACTGCGCAGAGACATGCTGATCATCCAATATGGGAATAGCAGCTGTTGAGCAGAGTCTCCTGGGCGCATCCTACCAGGCGAGAGAAAGGTAACTGTCCGTGTCCCTCAGGAAGGGTGAAAATGGAAGGAAAAGCAGAATGAGTTCTATTGCCAGAGATGAAATAAAGGGCTCAGAAAAAAACCCACCCATGGGTGGAAATAAACACAGGAAGAGAGAGAGCTGATGGTACCGTAGCTCCTCCACCCATATCCTCTTGGCTTTTACCGATTCTCAACAACACTCCCTGCATTCCTTTTCCCGAAGGTCCTCTCTAGTGCCTGCTGGAACTGGGGTTCCCAAACAACTCTCTGCAGGCAGGACCCAAGCTCCTTGCACCTAGGATGGGATTGCTCTGAAGCAGGCTCCATACAGACTCCCAGAGTTCCCAGCAGAAGTCAGCTGGAGCTGCCCACAGTGATAGCCTGATCAGCCACACACAGACTATTTTGGCTTTCTAGGAGGGTTAATTTTAAGGTGTCAGTCTGGTTGGGGCACAGTAACTCCATATTTGATCAAGTACCAATTTAGATGTCACTGTGAAGGTGTTTCTCTAATGAGATGAATGCTTTAATCGGTGGATTTTTGAATGAAGCCATTCATCCTTTATACTGTGGGTGGGACTCCATCCAATCAGGTCTTAAGAAGGAAAAAGTATTCCCTAGAAGAAGAAGGAATTCTGCTTCTAGCCCGTCTTCAGATCTGAACTTCAACATAACTGTTTTCTGTCTAGCCAACTGGTCCACCTTGGAATCCAGGCTTATCAGCACCACCGTCTCAAGAGCCAACCCCTTAAAATCCACCAACCATCCCACATTTCTGCATCACTCCCAATGCCCCGTTCCCCCCACTTCCTCACTCTGTGTCTCTGTCAAATGAATGTTGCCTACAAAGCAGAAGGACCCAAGTTCAATTCTTCTGGACCCATGTAAAACCAGATGCACAAGGTGGCACATGTGTCTGGAGTTCATTTGCAGTGGCTGGAGGCCCTGGCATGTCCATTTTCTCTTTCTCTGTGTCTGCTTCTCTCTCTCTCTCTCTCGTAAATAAATATATTATTAAACTTAAAAATAGAACCTTTTGGTGGGATGGCTGAAATTAACACAAAGCAAGTCAAGAAAAGGGAATGAATTGAATCTTCAGTGTGTTCTCATCCACCTTCACACTCAAGGCTCCATGAATTAAAGTCATGGGTAAAATATTCCCATGTTGTAACTTCAATGTGACATGTCCCCCAAGGGCTCCTCTGTTTGAACTTGTGGTCACCTGCTGGTGGTGCTATTCGGAAGGTACTGGAACCTTCAGAAGGTGGAGCTTTGATGGAGGAAGTGAGTTACTAGGGGATGGGTCTTGAGGCTTTTATGCAGGATCCCACTTCCTGTTTGCTTTCTCTTCCTGACTGTGCATACAATGTGATTAGCCAGCTTCCCACTCCTGCTGCCATGCCTTCCGAAGCTGCCGTGATGGGACTGTGAACTGGAATAAAACTTTCCTTCGTTAAGTTGCTTCTTGTCATATATTTATCCAGAGAGTAAAGCAGCCGAGATACCTGTGACTCACAGGAGGGCAGAAAAGACTGAAGTTTGTAAAAACTGAATGGAGGTTCAGGCAACTTCTGTGCTCTGGCTGGGACATGAATGCTCACCCATCAGACTTTTCTCCAGTTCAAGGACACAGTCTCAGACAGACTCAGTTATCCTGTCCCCAACTGGAATCATTCTAGAAGCATTTCCTCTCCAGAACTGCCTGCTTAGTGGCCACTGGCCATAAAATTTATTCTGACATTTTTTATTATGCCCCCTCCCCAAAATAGTCAGTTCTAGATCAGACTCTTTCTTGGAAAAAGACAGCAAGATTCATAGTGAGAAACCCCACCTGAGAGAGGAGAGCCTGGGAGCTGCCAAACGTAAGAAGAAACCAAGAATGGTCCAAAGCCATGAGTTTTTCTTTGCATTCGTGTGTGTCTGCTGTGCACACGTGTACGAGTGTGTGTTCGTAATCACCGTCCACCTGATTTGTTTTCTTCTGAGAGAGGATCTCCCACTGAACCAAGAGCTCACTGATTTGGCTAAATGAGCTAGTCTGCAAGCCTGGGGGGGGGGCATCTCCTGTGTCTCCAGCACGTGAATTACAGGCATGTGCCACCATGCCTGGCTTTTACATGGGAGCTGGGGATCCAAACTGGGTCTTCATGCTTACATGGCAAGCACTTGACAGACTGAGCTCTCCACTGGTGGTTTTAAATCGCGCCCACCCAAATCTACAAGAGCGTTGGGAAGCAGCCAATCAGGTCACTTGGTTGGGGGAGCATTGTGACTGCAGCTGCCCCTTAATACAAGCCAGCCCAGCCAGGCCCTGTCCAGGAGAGAGCGCTGGCTCTGATTAACGCCTGTTCCCACAGCGCATTACATCTTCAGGTTTTTCCTTCTGGCAGCCTGTGTCCATGCCATGTCGAATGATGTCATGTTGATGGAAAAGCTGATCAGCGGCTTCCTTGCCCTGCCCCCAGTTGGTTCCCAGGGGGAGGGGAGGGGGGACACAGGCTGGATGGGGAAAACCAGCTGTCTTACATCAACTCAGGCTCTGGTCTGTCCCAGCTAGTTCTGAATCAACCCCATCCTCCATCAGAATAAAGTTTCAGATGTGAGATTTAATAAATAATCCTTCCAGGGTTACTCAGCTTGCCTGGAAGTTCCCCAGGAGAGGGGAGAAGGGGGATCTTTTCACTTCACTAGCTCTCCTAAGTGCCCCCCCTTTCTCCAAGGAATGCAGGAGTAATTATTAGTCTAGGTTATTTCAATTCTTCACATGGCATAGATTTTCCTCATCCATGCTTCTTGAGCTTCAAGAATGTTCTCCATGTAGACATACACCCCTAAAGGCAGCAAAGGAACCTGAGGACAAGTTGTCTGCTTTCAACTGTATTTCTGTTACTGGTATGGAAGACCTCAGTGCCTTCCCTCAAAACCTGGGCTCTGCAGCTCGTCCCCAACAGTGCAGGTGTGTTTCTGCTCACATACAACTTGGTCAGGTTGTCTATGAACCATGGACATGGGCCATGGATCAGAGGGCAAAATGAGGGCCGAGGGTATAGCTCAGCGATAGAGCACTGGTCAATTTCCAGTACCAAATATGAACAGCACAAAACACTCCTTCCTGTTTGGTTTCTTTTGAAGGCAGGCATGTGGGTGTAGTGTTTGTGGTGGGGTGTGTGACTTGATGTGTATAGTGTATGCGTGTGTGTGTGTGTGTGTGTGTGTGTGCAGATGTGTGCACCTGTGTACATGGGTACAGAGGCTGGAGAAGTATGGCATCCTCCTCTTTACATTCACCTGACTGTTTCTTGTTGCAGAGTCTCTCCATCAACTCAGGGCTGCTGTTTGTACAGCTAGTGAACCCCAGCGACTCTCCAGTCTCTGCACCCCACAGGCCTAGGGTTGCAGATACATGCCTACGATCAGCTCTTTAGGAGGATGTGGGGAAATCAACCTGGGGTGGTCTTTGGTGGTCTCAGGCCCTCCTACTCTAACGGATGAACCACCTCTCCAGCCCCTAACTTCCTGGTTTCCTAGCACTTTGGAGAAAGGCCAGAAATGGCAGCCCAATTCCCAGCCTCCAGGCAAGGACATACAAGTTTAAGTTGACTCCTAAGAAGGTGTAAGCCACAGCCTATGGGTAAATGTGTAGAGCCTCTCTTGGCTACAGCACTCACCACCCTCTCTTTAGGGCAGCCAAGAGGCTTCTAGAAGCCATCGGCCGCCCTCAAGCCAAGGATCAAGTGATGGACAGTATTCTTTGGAAGGATCGGAGCTGTTGTTTAAAATGACTTCATGGAATATGTGATGAACCTATTCTTGGGGCAGCCCACTGCCAGCGCGGGAAGCCTGTCTGCATGCCAGCCCCGCGAGGGGTGCATGCCTCACTAAAGGCATTCTGCACGTGTCTAGAAGGAGAAGGGAGGGAACCCCTCCCTCTAGAATGCAAGCTCCATGCTCTGTGCCCAGGGCTGAGCACGGTGCCTGGCACTTTGAAAGAACTTCATAACTATTTGCTGATTAAAGGACCCAAAATAACATGGGTTAGTCTCACTCTCAGATTCTCCAGAGATCAGAAAATGCGATCTGAGGGCCAAGGCTCTCGGGAGTAGGAACGCACCATTAATGCCTGAGAAACCTCCTGCCACTGGATGCTTCTCTGCTGGTCTCTGGGTTCCAAACCCATCTGTCTCCCCTACGCTCTGGTGCTGAGGTTTTGCTCCTTCAACCTCTTCTGGGTTTTGACAGTGGTTCCGTGTGAGGTTCTACAATCCAGAGAGCTCTGCAGAACCTACTAGGGTAGAGGAGGGAGAAGGGCCTTCCTCCCTCCTCCCTTTCCTATATACTTAACTGGGAACAGTTATTAATAGCAGCTGGCCCCAGTTAATTGCACTTTCTAGTCTCCCCAACTCCATGACCCAAAGCCAGAACCTCACTGCACCCCTCGGAGAGTGATCACAGCTGCTCAGAGGCTCAGGTCCCAGTTCCACAAAGTTCCTTCTTCAAACTCAGAAGTTGTGATGACCCCAAGGAAGTGGCTAACCCCCAGGGTAATTCTGACCACCCAGAAGCTTGGTGAAATACAGGTTGCTGGGCCCCATCCTCAAGAGCTCTAGTTCAATTTGAATTTGCCTGGCTCATGAGATCCCAGGCTATGCTATGCAGCAGGTCTGGGGCTGGTTCCAATCCACTGGCACAGACGTAGGGGTGGCAGAACCTCCTGCAGTTACTGTTACTACCAACTCTTCCATGACCTTCTCAATAACTTCCCAGTGGCCAGTTCCCTCTAAAGGTAACAACTGTCTTCCTGACTAGATCTTGCCTTTGCAGGGGCCAACTCTGATTCATCTTCTGTAGAAAAGCTCTGAGTTTTACACAGTATTTCCAGAAGCTACAGTGGCCCCTTGTAGTGGTCTTGCTCATCAGCTGGCTCTGAATACACCTGCGGCCAAGTGGGAGCTGTGGTTTCCCATTGCTAAAGCAGAAAACAAGGAGACAACAGGTGTCTCTTCTCTGTGTGTGGTAGTTTGAATGCGCAGTATCCCTTATAGACGCATGTGTTTGAATCCCCAGCTGTGGACACTGTTTGGGAAGGCTGTGGAACCTTAGAAGGTAGAGCCTTGCTGGAGGAAGTGTATCATTGGGGACCTCCATTGCATTGTTACAGCCCAGTCCAGCTCTTGCTACCTCCTCCCTGCTGAGGTGAAGAAGTGACACCGGCTGTCTGCTCCTGCCATGCCTTCCCTACCTCGATGACACTTCCCCCTGAAGCTGGAATAGATCCCTTCCTTCTTTAAGCTGCTTTGGGTATTTTGTCCCAGCAATGCGAAAATACCTGATATACTGTGCAAATGCTCAAACCCCATGAAGTCCCAAGGGTAAGACAAACACCACGGGGACCACCCTCTGAAGTCAAGTGGTTGAAGATGCCACAGGAGATACCACCTCTGGCAGAAGTTCAAGTGCCCCCATGACAGTGCCAAGTGCAGCCTGATCTCCTGAAAATCAGTCCAGGGTATGCAGACACTGAGTATTCAGAGGCTGCTCAGTGTGGTGTGAACACACACATACATACACATGGATGCACACACACGCACACACATACACACACATACACACTACACACAAATACACACAGACACACATACACACATACCCTCAGACATACACAAACACACACACGCACACACACACACACATTCTATAGACAAAAACCACCATCAACACAGCTCCTTTGCAGAAATGGAGATAAAGGAGTCACCCAGAAGCCCAGATCTGAATTCCTAATCAGAAGCCTGGGAGATGATCCCAAGCAGACATGCTCTACTGAGCCTCTGTGTGTGTGTGTGTGTGTGTGTGTGTGTGTGTGTGTGTGTGTGTGTACTCGTGTGTGTATGTGTGTGTATATGTGTGTATGTGTGTGTGTGTGCTGAAGACTAAACCCAGGACCTTGCATATCATGCTGTGAACTCGCTCTACCACTGAGCTACGCCCTCAGCCCCAACCTGATTTTTAAATATAGAGAAAGATCCTCTAGAGGACCTTAGAGTATACGTGGAAATCAGTGAACCACACTGTGGAATAAGGAAGTGACACTCAGGCTAAACAGTCACCACTAAACAGGCATTGGACATTAACTAGGTCACTCCACATAGCCCAAGAAATGTATGTCATCCAACAGCACGTCTCTGTGATCACCTCTAATCCTTTAAAGACCATGGCCAAGCCTGAACCCTCCATGGATTTCTGCCTACTGGTCAGTGAAGACTTTGCCCAACGATGGTCCCAGAAAGAGTGTCTGGCTGGGAAGCCACAGGGAACTCCACATCTCTTCACTTATTTCAGGAAACTTCCTTCACAGGGTCTCAAGTTTGAAACCGCTATTGCTTAGAATTGAGCCTCGGCTTCTCCTTGGTTCTGACTATTCCAAGTTCACATTCACTTCAACCGGGATCAAGGGCAAATGTTGGGCACTGTGTCAGGAGCAAAGCAGTTGAGACTAGAAGACCCCCTAGATGTCTCACCAGTGCAGGACGTGTCCAATGCCTGACGCACGTGGGCACACAATTAGCATCTGTCAAACAAACACATGCTTGCTTTGTTTAAATAATTCTAGAGGGGCTGGAGAGATGGATCAGCGGTTAAGGGACTTGCCTCTAGTGCCTAAGGCCCCAGGGTTCAATTCCTCAAGACCCACATAAGCCCGACCCACAAGGTGGTGGCCCTGGTGTGCTCTCTCTCTCTCTCTCTCTCTCTCTCTCTCTCTCTCTCTCTCTCTCTCTCTCTCTCTCTTATCTCTGCTTGAAAATGAATAAATAAAAATTTTAAAAAAGAATTCTAGAATATTTTATGTGCATCAATATTAAGGGTTCTAGGGGGTGTCGCTCAGTGGTCAGCAAGTATTTTAACAGGCACAAGGCCCTAGGTTTGATTCCAAGCACCAAAATAATAACTAATGATAACATTTTGTAACATATTTGTTCTATATCAAGAGCTGGTGTTTTATAGAAGATACATGAGCCCCAAGTTTATATGACTTTTTTTTCCTTAAGACTGTGATCACTCGAATAACAAAGCAGTGGGTGAGAGATGGTTGTTGAGTGGTACAATCCAACTCTTGGCTTTCCCAGTGACCATATGAACTTGAGTGAGTTTATTTTACGCACTGGGCTCTACACAAAAATCACGTTAATCCTCACTTACCAAGTCCCAAGTTTATCAGTATGGTTATTTTCAATGTGGAAATTGCTAAGTTCTCTCTAAAAGAAGAAAACCTACATGAAGAAGCATAAAGCTCAACTATGGAGGTTATTCAATCTACTTGATGGTCAGTCGAAATGGACGGGAAGAACTGGGCATGTTTGTTCACCATGAGATAGAACATTCGAGATACAGTTGCGGGGTGAGTTGAAATTTGCACGTTTTTACAGGTTTGAGAGTGTGTGCACTCCAGAGTGGTGTTCCTCACACATCAATTTGCACACGAGCCTCTCAGGGATCTTGTTACAATGCAGATGCCGGTAGGAGGTCAGAAGTCAGGTTCTGAGGTGGGAACAGTAGACAGTCCCTGAATTCAGATCCTCAGACCATACATGAACGCCATCAAAGCCAGAAGCTGTATTCCTAGCACACTGATGGCAAGACCAGAGGTGAGACGGGAGCATTTTCTAGAAGCTCATGGGCCGGCCAGCCTGGTGAATGGAGCAGTGAACAACGAGAGCCCCTGTCTCAGATGAGGTTGAAGACAACACCCAAGAGTTGTCCTCTGACCTCCACATGTGCCATGACATGTCCACTCACGCACATGAGCATGCACACGTGCAGACATGCTTTATTAAAAAAACAACCCAGAGCCAAAGATGTCCTATTTTTGTCAAGCTCCCACTTGACCACTGATGCTGCTGGCCCAGGGATCACACTGAGTAGCAAGGGTTACCCTGGACCAAATAAGCGAGCCAGGGTACCCAGGTCCTGATGATGTTTTGTTTGTTCGCTGGAACTTTCTACTGTTAACTCGTCAATCAGTGTAATGTTCCAGTTCACTTCCCTCAAGGGATCCCATGTGCTGGATGCTAATGAACCCAGATCCTAGCTCTTTGGGTCTTAATTCATTCTCTGAAGAGCAAGCTGGCCTTATCAGGTCAGAGAAACAGCAGGGTAGTAACACCTGTCTTTCCCCAATTCTCTGTACTGTAAAAGAAGTGCCAGCCCCTTGTGAACCCAAGCCTGTGAAAACTTCCCATCCTTTGCCCGGTGTGGTAACACATGCCTGCCTTTGATCCCAACCACTTGTACTCAGGAGGCAGAGGTAAGAAGATCGCCATGAGTTTGAGGCCACCCTGAAACTATATAGTGAATTCTAGATCAGCCTGAGTTAGAGTGAGACCCGAAAGAAAGAAAGAAATAAAGAAAGAGAGAGAGAGAGAAAGAAAGAAGAAAGGAAAGAGAGAGGGAAAGAAAGAGAGAGAAAGAAAGAAAGAAGGAAGGAAGGAAGGAAGGAAGGAAGGAAGGAGGAAAGGAGGAAGAAAGAAAGAGAAGGAAAGAGAAAGAAGGAAGGAAGGAAGGAAGGAAGGAAAAAAGGAAGGAGGAAGAAAGAAAAAGAAAGAAGGAAGGAGGAAGGAAGGCAGAAAAAGAAAGAGAGAAAGAAAGAAAAAAGGAAGGAAGAGAAAGAAAGAGAGAGAAAGAAGAAAAAAAGAAAGAAGGAAGGAAGGAGGAAGGGAGGAAGAAAGAAAAAGAAAGAAGGAGAGAAAGAAAGAAAGAAAGAAAGAGAAGGCTGGAGAGATGGCCCAGCGGTTAAGGCACTTACCTCCAGTGCCTAAGGCCCTGGGTTCAACTCCCCAGGACCCACATAAGCCAGACCCACAAGGTGGTGGCCCTGGTGCATTCTCTCTCTCTCTCTCTCTCTCTCTCTGTATCTCTCTGCTTGAAAATGAATATATAAAATCTTTTTTTAAAAAAGAAAGAAAGAAAGAACGAGAACCCCCATCCCAACGCCACAGTCGGTGGTGTAGGCCCCCGGCCCCTGGCTGGTGCTGGAAGCCTCATGGGACCTCTGAAGCGCCACCGCTTCTTGAGCCCAAGAAGCAGGCTTGGCTCCAGACACTCTACTTCACCAGGTCGAAGCTTGTCCAGCCCAGACCCAGTGAGCTTCAGCTCCTCTCGCACTTGGGAAAAAGGATGTTCGAGGTTCCTAGTTTGAAGCGTGTGCAATGGGGAGAGAGAAGGGAGGAGCCTTGGAGAGAGGATGCCCATCCTCCAGACGCTGGGATGCCCAGCAAGAGGGAACTCAGACCAGGGACGATGGGTACCCTGAGCCCTGCTGCAGTCGCTCATTACCGATTTCTCCCGGGACGTGTTTCCCATGAAACCTGAAGCAGGCTGTGACGTTCAGGCAGGTCACCGGCTGCTGTCCCTCGTGACACTGGGGTGCTGTGATGTTGATGGAGACAGGGAGGAAGATGGACACGTCCACCGTGATGACCGGTCTGGCCCTTGGGGACAAGAGGGAAAGAAGGCTTAGCTGTGTTGAGTAGCAGCTCTGGGAATCAAACAAAAACTATAGATCCTGGGCCTTTAGCCAGCACTTAATTAAAGAATGAAAGACCCAAGAAGGACCCGTAGTGCTCTGTAAGTAAACTCTGGTTTTGAAAGTAGCAAAATTCCTAAGAAACTAATGGTTCTCGTCCCAATAACAAAGGCGGGTTGTTGTTAATAAAACACATCTGGTTGAACACATAAATCAGCTACCAGATGCTGGGCGACTATTTAAAATTTCACCAAAGGAGTTCCGATTTCCATTTTATTGGGGTGATATGAATGCTTTTCAGAGGAGTTCCTACAACGGAAGCCCCGATTCAAGAACTAGATATAAAGCAAACGAAGCAGCCCATGCCTGAAATTCCAAATTTGGGAGGCTGAGTCACAATGATTTTTTTTAAATATACTTCTCATAACCCTTTCTAATTCTTTTTTAAAAATATTTTATTTATTCATTTTCAAGCAGAGAGAGAGAGAGAGAGAGAGAGAGAGAGAGAGAGAGAGAGAGAGAGAGAGAGTGCACCAGGGCCACCACTTGTGGGTCTGGCTTATGTGGGACCTGGGGAATTGAACTCGGGGCCTTAGGCACTGGAGGCAAGTGCCTTAACCGCTGAGCAATCTCTCCAGCCCCACAATAATTTTTTTTGAGTGCTTGAGGCTAGCCTGGGCTGCAGAGTGAATTCCAGGCCAACCTGGACTGTAGAATGAGAGCCTGTATCAAAAAATAAAAAGGCAAGAAGGGGGGGGGAAGGGAGGAAAGATAAAAAGGAGAGAGAAGACAAGGAAAGAAGAAAAGAAAAAAGAAAAGGAAAAGAAAGAAAAAGATCTAGATATATATTCGGGGGTCTCCTGTTTGTAAGCATAAACTGCAAAGTTCTAACCCTGTCCAACTGGTCAAACCTCCCCCTTCAATTATCTTTATCAATTTGTTGAGTACTTTCCTAAAAGAAATTGATTAAAGGAATCCCAGTTGGGACCCGCAAAGCACTTCAAAAGCGGAAGATATCAACCTGCCTGGCCTCAGGACAGAGTAAAACACAATAAACACACTCTTGTCTTTGACATGGACCATCCCCCAATTCCTGATGGATGGACAAACCTGGGACACCCCTGGGACAGAGGGACAAAGGCCAAGAAGGAATTGCATTCCAGCTCCTGTTCTCCCCTCCAGACCTCACAAAGAGACCCTTTTACCTCTCAGGAGCCCTGGCTGGCCTTCATGTACAAGATTGAGGGGCATCAGCAGCTTGTGCGTAACACTACGTCAGTGTGCACCCAGGGTGACAGGGCAGATGAGATAAATGACCAACTAACTACAGGACAAGAGAGTCTTGGCAAAACCTGGATGCAAAAAGGAAGTGGGGGGACCCCATTGCTGGGATGGGGGAGGGGTCCACAGAGTGGGAGCTGTGACCAGGACAGAGGGAATCTCAGAACAAAACCCGGTGTGGGGCAAAAGGAAGTCAGACAACAATAGTATTTGAAAGAAATCAACATCCTGGTCTCTTTATTATCCTTAGAAGATGCTAGAAATAACATGGAAAGTATATGGTCCCCCTTCCTCCCAGCCAATGTGACTGGATAGATACCGAGGAGCCTGGCCTGCCAACACTCCTCATGGGAAGCCTACAGAGAACACTTGGCTCCCTCCTCTCTGGACATATCTGTGCCCCAAAAGAGAGGAGAAGGAGGGTGAGAGGAAGAGCAAGGTGTGGGGTGACACCCTCCCTTAGCGGAGTCTATGATAAGCACATGGTTCTGAGCTGCTCTCCCCCAAAATTTGAAGGAACTCAGAAATTTGACTAATTTGCCAACAGCGAGGCCATTGCCTGCTTTTCTCGGTTGAGTGTAGCCTCCGGTTTTCTTGGATTTTTTTTCCTCTCTGTCCCTCTCTTAATAAGACAGACAGACAGAGAGACAGGAGTCCCAGGGATAGCTGGACTCTGTTCTGTGCTAGCCTGGCTTCACCCTACCTCAGCAACCCCCTGACCTGCCTGACTGTGGAGTAGAGAATGACAAATCTATCCCTTCCTCTGCTCCAGGGGTCACTTGGTCAAGCAGAAGGACAAAGCCTCTTCTCAGAGAGCTCTGCTGGGCAGGGAGAGGTGAGGAGGAGGAGGAGGAGGAGGAGGAAGAAGAGGAGGAGGAGGAGGAGGCGGCAGAAGTGAGCATTTCGGATGAAATGACCTCAACAAAGGTTGTGAAAACAGAATCCTTTGAGGGGGCCGGCTGAGGGCCTCCCAAGTGCATCTCCTTCCAACATCTGCCATGTTAGTTCCCTCAACCTTTTTGTTCCCACTCCAAGTATTGTTTTTGGACTGGGAAAAGCCCAGCAAATCTTTCATAAGCCTCTCTGATCACTTCCTTTGCCCCTCAATGGCAGAGCACCAGGCGCCTATCACCCTAACACAGGACCTGCCCTCCTGACCAAACTTCCTGAGGGCAGAGCTGCGGCCATCCCACACTCCTGGGGTGGAGGCCGCGCCTCACATGTCCACCTGTCACTTGCCAACTTCTGAGATAACAGCACAGGGGCGCCCAGGGACAACACCGCTAGCGCTTTTAAGACTTCAAAGAAGCAGGTAGCTGGAATGCACCTTTCTGATGGCCAACAGATCAAATCTTGACATTTCATTTCCAGGTAAATAATGAAAAAAAAAAGTCACGGTACCCTTTCATGTGATATTTCCATTGCCCTGGCCTCTTGCAGGGCAGAGACAGGAGGAACGATCCAGACCTTGCACCCTTTGTAATAGGGTTGATTCTAGCCAAGAAATTTATGTTCACACAACTTAGATGTCTCGATGAGGTTCTGTCTTAGTTGAGATTGAAGAAATCTCAACGCTCACACCTCTGCAGTCTCTCCCTTAGGGCCTTTGACGACAACAAACAGTGTATATGAGCATCAACGAGGGTGGTGCTGGGCCATGAAGGGAACATACAGCTCTATCTGAGCTTGACCTCAAATATGTCTGTCCACTCTCCGCTCCTTGATAAATAAAGGTATCCTTACCCGAACTCGAGTCTGGTCTATCGTCTGCTTCAATTTTCTTATAGGCCTCATCATTGCTGGCTCTAGCCCAAATCTGAGGAAGCTCAAAGTCTGACTGAATTGCCCAACGGCAAGACCAACCCTTGCCTGAGTTCCCCCCTCCATAGTAGTTTATAGTCGCCTCCAGGTTTGATGGACAGATAGACAGATGGTTGACAGATGCACCCTGCATGGTGGTTCCTCTGCCTGTCCTTCCTTGCTCCCTCCCTGAGATCCATGGCTCTCCTTTGACCCTTCTCCTGTTTCCCGAGTCCCTTGCCCTCCTAGAAGAGACCGAGGAGAGGCACAGCTTTATCCCAAACCAGAGGTCACCTTGACTCTACTGCATCTTGGGCTTAGAAGATGATACCACAAAGCCTGTAGAACAGATTCTATCTCTTCCTGCCCTAGTCTCCCCTCCTCCCTCTGGTCTATTCCACCTCACCAGGTCCCAAGGGAAGGGTGAGGTCAGGATGTGAGGCAGCATATGGATGAGGGTGGAGTGTGGCCACTCCAGACATTCTACGAGGGTCCAGGACTTCTGTTAAGAAAGGTCTTGTATCTATCACACCCTCCAATGCCCAGGGACCATGGTGGGAAAAAATGTAAGAGCCAAAGGAAGGGGAGGACTGTTTACAATGCTGTCTCCAGACACAAAGTGGCCTTGATGTTCATGGCCTCACAGCGGCTCATGCTATCTACACAAGACCTGCATAATAGGAGGGAAAAACGATGGCATCAAAATAGAAGAGATTAATTAGGAAGAAGGGATTCAGTGGAGGGGGAGTTTGGGAAGGGAAAAAGGGAGAGTGGTTGGAAGGGGGTTGTGATCATAGTATATTGTCTGCATGTATGGAGTTGTCAATAAAAAGTTTTTTTGAAAAAAAAGTTCTCAAAGGCATTCTTGGCTTAATCAATGATCTCAGCCTCCAGTCCTTCTAATGCCTTCTCTAAATCATCTGAGGACGCCTGCGTTCTAATGCAGCCCAGTCGTCCTGCTTCTGGCTGGGGAGATGGCTCAGTGGGTAGAGCATCTGGGGCTCAAGCTCGTGATTGGATCCCCAGAACCCACATAAATACACACACACACTAAAGTGCATGTCTGTAACCCTCTTATTCCTACAGCAAGAAGGGAGGTAGAAACAGGAGAACTGCCAGAATCTCATGGGTCAGCTAGCCTGGGGACCATACCTGTGAACACGGGGAGGGGACACCTTGCCTCAAACAATGTGGAAGATAAAGATAGACACCCTAAGTTGTCCCCTGGCTTCCTCACATGCACTGTGGCAATGTGCACCACAAACACACACACACACACACAGAGAGAGAGAGAGAGAGAGAGAGAGAGAGAGAGAGAGAGAGAGAGAGAGAGAGAGCTGCTGGCTCCTGTTCTCCTTCCTTACCCACCCATGGCCATCTGGCTTCTGACCCATCACTTCCCAGCCAAAGCTCCCGGTGACCTCTCACTGCCAATCCCCACCAGGGCCCCAACTGACTCTTTCTGCTGACTGGTAAGTGCTAATGTTATCCCTTTTCATAGAGGAGAGTCCTGGAACAGATGGCCCAGGAAGAAAGCCCGGGCAGAGCATAAACTCAGGCCACCTGCCTCCGGGTCATACTCGACCTCAAAGCTATTCTGCCACTTCAACATTTCAAGTGTTTCTTATTTTAAAAAAACATTTATTTATTTGTAAGCAATATATATATATATGTGTGTGTGTGTGTGTGTTTGTGTGTGTGTGTGTGTGTGTGGAGAGAGAGAGAGTGAGTGTATGGGTGTGCCAGGGCCTCTAGCCACTGCAAATGAACTCCAGATGCATGCACCACTTTGTGCATCTGGCTTACATGGGTACCGGGAAATTGAACCTGGGTCCTTAGACTCTGGAGGCAAGTGCCTTAACTGCTGAGCCATCTCTCTAGCCCTAAAGTGATTTTATTTTAGTGTGTGTGTGTGCGCGCGCGCGCGCGCGCGCGCGCGCGTGCGTGTGCCACAAAGCACATGTAGAAGTCAGAAGACAACCTTCAGTGTGGACCCTTGCCTTTCACCACCCTTGAGGGTGGCAGGGTCTCCTTGGTGTTCACTGCTGTGTTTCCAAGCTAAGTGGTCTGCGAGCTCCTGGGCTCCTGGGGGTTCTCCTGTCTCCACTTCCCATCCCACCATAGAAAAGCTGAGATGACAGACATTCACTAAATGTGCCTGGCTTTATATGGGCTCTGGGGATCTGAACTCAGGTCCTCATGCTTGTGCAGCAAGTTTACCCCACTGAGCCATCTTCCCAGCCCCCAATTCAAAGTTTACAGTTACCCGGAGTCAACTTGTCCCCCTGGAGTTAGTAATCCCCTATCCATGGAAGACCTCATGCAAGAAGAGGCCATGTGTCCCTCTGGGGACATTCAGAGAAGGCCGGACTCAAAGAGAAGCATCTGAGGTGTGGAATTACATGGCCTCTGGGATGTCTTCCAACTGTGAGACCCTAGCAGTGCATTTTAGAATGTTCTGCCATCAGGTTATTAACAAAACTAAGTGCTGGATCCCACTCCGAAGTGTAATTCTTCCTCCTCTGACTCACACAAGGAAGACTTGGAAATGGTTTGAGGGTAGTGACAGCGCTTTGAAGGAGAGATCCAGACCCACGGGCTTCAGCATCTCTCCCTCACCTCTGCTACCTCCAGGGAATGGGCACAGAACTCCAGAGAGGCCCTGGGTTGAGGTGAATGCTGGGAAGAGAAGAAGACCGGATGGACAGTGCTTCCTAGCCCTTTGAGAGTCAGGCCACCCATAGGAAGTGAGACTATTATTCTTTTTCTTTTTTTGGTTATTTGAGGTAGGGTCTCGCTCTAGCCCAGGCTGACCTGGAATTCACCATGTAGTCTCAAGGTGGCCTCGAACTCACTGCGATCCTCCTACCTCTGCCTCCTGAGCGCTGGGATTAAAGGCATGCGCCAGCACGTCTAGCTTGGAAATGAGTCTACTTACGTTGCACATTAACAGAGGGTCTGATTACTCATGACCAAAGGCTAACGGCCCATGGGTTAGGGGTTGGTGTTTCTCCAAACCCTGCCAGGAAGGAAGGAAGGGCTCACCTCCCACCTATCAACTATTCAAGGCCCACCAGCTGGAACTCAGGAGTGGAGAACCCAGAGAAAACAAAGCAGAATTACCATTGGCTGGACAGCTTCTAGCTGTGAGGAGCAGGACCAAGGGAAAGGCTGACTGATGGCGATGATGCCCTGTGCCTCTCCCTCCCGCCTCCCCCCAAGTCCCATCCCCCACCCAGGGAGCAGGAGCCAATGTCTCACCTGAGGAGAATGACACTGTCAGACAGGAAGGCTCCGATGGTGACATCTGAAAACAAGAAGCCACAGAATTCAGAAGCATGGAGAAGGAGGCTGCCCTCAGCCACCTCTTGGCAAAGGGCTCTGCAAAGATCAAAGCGCAGACTCTCTGCCAGGGAGTCACCCTACTGCTGCCTCTGGCCATGTGTAAGGACCTCATGCGAATAAGAGCCACATGGTCCCAAATGGCAGCCAACCACATGTGACTACTAAGGTCTTGAAATGTGGCTGGTGGGAACTGAGAAGAGTTTGGAAGTGTGAAATACAATCCAGATTTCAAAGACAAAATAGTAACTAAGTCAGTCATAAACAACTTCTGCACTGATGACGTATTAAAATAATCATATATGTTCATGACAAGGGGGTAAACATTAAAATTAACCTTCATCTTTTTAAAATACATTTTTAACTTGGTTACTAGTACTTATCAACCTACCTGTATAGTTTATATTGTGATTATTACTACTACTGCTATTTGGGTATCAGGGCATCGAAGCGAGATGTAAATAACTCTCACTGTAGGGCATGTCACCTATGTGCCCTCAGGGTCTCTCTGTATATTTGGTGTGGAAAGTATGGATTATAATCCCCAGGCTGCCAATATTATATAATATTTAAATCAGAAGGCAGATGCTAAATAGTCATTAGATATTATGTATTGAATAATCCTTCAACACATCGAGTATTTACTTAAATATTTATTGTCAGGTTTGAGACCACAGAGACCACTCTGAAATGAATTTATCAGGCATATTAAATCATATATATATATGATTTTATGTCATATATATGAGACAGAAACTTCACAAACTATAGGTAAAGTATGAGCAGCACATTGGTTTAGCTAGGGATTATTTTTAAAACAATGCTGGGAACCAAGTGTGGTGGCGCACACCTTTAATCCCAGCACTGGGGAGGCAGAGGTAGGAGGATCACTGTGAGTTCAAGGCCATCCTGAGACTACATAGTGAATTCCAGGTCAGCCTGGGCTAGAGCAAGATCCAGCCTCAAAAAACAACAAAAGAAAAAAAAATCCATTCTGGGGATGAAACACAAGGCCTCACACATGCTCAACATGAGTTCTTCAATTGAGCTACGCTCCCAGCTCATGACAATGGTTATTTCTGAATGACTTTAATTTAGGAAATATTCATGCAGCCAACAGCTCTCTGCCTTTCCTCCATCCTAACATAAATCCCTCACCCCGGAGCTTCATAATTTGCAGAGTCGAGCATCTGCCCATCACTAAATGAGAATGTCTCCACAATGCTTTCATAGGGAAAGCCCGAACAGAAAGTCCAGTAATTATGATTCTTCTAACATAACCACACCTGGTGCTCAAATAAGGCATTTCTCTCATGAAAAAGCAAAAATGAAGTCCAGCTCCACTGTGGAATGTGACCATATCTGCTTGCCCTGCATTGGTCGAGGAGCTGCAGAGCCACCAGGAGACCTGAGTTCCAGGTCATCACTGCAAGGCTCCCAGGCTCCTCACTCCCCCCCCCACCCCACACCAACCCAGCAACAAGGTGACATCATGCAAAGTGGGAAGTCCATGTGGGAGCTTTTCCATACTATAAAATGCTAAACCCACATCAAACATTATTTGGGGATGGCTTTAAATTGCCCAGAACAAGTAGAAATGCTTTTTCAAACTTAAAAAGACTTCTGAGGATCTTTATTTTGGGGCAAAAATTTTAGCATGGACCCCTTTCTACTCCAATTCCTTCAACTCAATATCAGGTTTCAAGGATGTCAAAATTCCTGCCTATGGATCTATAGCAAGATTGGTTCCCTCATCAGGATTGTGTCTGTTTTAACAGATTTTTTGGTGAACATGCATATAAGTATGTATATGTGTGTGGTGTGGTATGGTGTGTGTATATAGTGTGTGTACAGATGTGTATACCCCATGCACATACATGCAGAGCTGGGACTCAGGTGCCAGGTGTCCTGAGCCTCTAATTGAACCAGAGCTACCATTTTGGGTTTTTTTGACCAGTGAGATCCAAGTATTCTCCTGTCTCCACTCCCCACTGGACTGGGGTTACAGGTATGCCCTTAAGCTTGTGTGATCAGTGCTCTTAGCCACGGAGCCTACTCTCTAGCCCCCAGTTTTTACAGATTTTAAGTGAAAAGAAATATTCTCTCAGCCAGGCATGGTGCCACATGCCTATAATACCCAGCACTGAGGAGGTTGAGGCAGGAAGATCAGGAGTTCAAGGTCATCTTCCACTATTTAGTGAGTTCTAGACCAGCTTGGGTTATGTGTGTGATCCTGTCTCAAAAGGAAAAGAAATTTCAATGGTAGTAGCAATAATAAGAAAATAAAATTTTCAAAAGTAAGATGATAAGATACTTAGATATTTCAGAAAAAAAGGTTTTCTGAACTCTGTGCTGATTAGGGATGGATTCAGATTCTCATCTTAGCTTCCTCTCCAAAGAACCACTATTCTACCACTCAGTCAGGCTTTCCTAAACTAGGTATCATGTGCAGTTGGGGTTCAAGACTATACGAGTTTATTCAGTTCAACCCAACTACTCTAATGCATGAAGACCAGCCTGCCAGCTGTGAATGGTGAAGACCCATCACCTGTCAACAAGGGGCATGGCTTGGCTCTGTCTTATCCAGGTGTTTCTCGAAGTAATTTTCTTGACAAGGGGGAATGGGAATGACTTCTTTCCCCTTCCAAGGGTGAGACACCTCTGGATTATAGTTAAACATAAAGGAAACCGTGAAGTTTCACCATCTTTGTTAGAATTACTACAGAAATCATTAATACTCTACCACTCTGTACTTAAAATCCATCCAGAAGACCATTTAAAAACTCAAAAATAAACTTTTACCTTAAAATCAATCACCATTCTACTGTGTGAATTACCCTCAACTTAGTGGGAGGTAATGACTGTTAACTGGTCTGAAAATTAGTCTATATCCCTCACTGATCTTGACATATCTCACATGTCTTTCTAGAAAAGAACAGCTTACCAGGGTAACCATTTCCATCCATATCAACGCCTCCTGATATGGACTGTCCAAACATCCGCACAACAGGGCTTATCTTCCTTCCAGACAGTTTCTGAAACAGACAATAGGGAAATGGAGTCACAGGAAGGGGACAGAAGCACAAACAAGGACTTGGGATTGTTTGAGCCCAGCTTCCCAAGGGCACCTGGTCTTAAGCTGTTGAAGGGGCAGGGGAAGGGGTGGGGAAATACAAGTCTCATTTGATGAGAGGGTCTTTAGCAGGTAATGAAGACCACATACTCTTTAGTTTTTAAATTTTTTTGAGAGAGAAAGAGAGAGACAGAGACAGAGACAGAGGCAGATAAAGAGAGAATGGCACGCCAGGGCTTCTGGCTAATGCAAACGAACTCCAGACACATGCACCACCTTGTGGATCTGGCTTTACTTGGGTACTAGGGAATGGAACCTGAATCTTAAGGTTTTGCAAGCAAGTGCCTTAACTGCTGAGCCATCTCTCTAGCCCCACCCTTCCTCCTTCCTTCCTTCCTTTCTTTCTTTCTTTCATTTTTTTTTGCCTTGGCTAAATATAATCATTTAAAACTTTGGTTAAGTATAAGTGCCAACAACACATACCTCTAAACTTGTATGATGTTTTGACATGTTGAAGTCAGGATGAATAAAGATTGACTTCCATTTCTAACAGGTTCTTTTCTTTTGACCCAGGTACACATGGTTGGGATTTCAAGGACATCTTTAGCTCTTCACACTCTACCCAAACAGGCACTATTTAACTCTCCTCTCCCAAGACACACACAGTAAAGAGAATCTCTCCCTAGATGGGCAGGTAATTGACGTGAGCATCTGGAAAGGTGTTCATGTGAAAACTACCCCTGTAGCCAGTCACAGAAAGGACTGAACAGTCTTATGTAGAAACTTTATGGTGTTGAACCTTCCATAAACTATATGAAATCATAAACAAACAGGCTGGGGAGATAGATCG
>PVHP010021985.1:0-28801 GCA_004024765.1 Zapus hudsonius
CACACACACCAAAAAGAATCATTTCAATTTAAACCTGGTATACTGTCCAAGAAATTCACCTTTTCCTCTGTCCACGTGCACCATTATTTTCCTTCTTACTTTTAACTGCCTGCATATTTCAGTACTAATCAATGTATCCAGGGACATAAATAAGAATAAATATCATACTCCTTAAAAGAGTTATAATGTCCCTGTCTCATAACCCTAAGAAGATGAAATATTTAAGAATAATGAACTGGAAGTAGGGCTTCTCAACTATATCTTTCTTTGCATCTCATTAGACAGAGCTGTGTTCTTTAAGTCCTACACATTAGTCTTTTATTCTTTTCATAGTTCCTATTATGTAGTAACCATGCATATTTTCCATATCTCTCTCCCCCATTTATATTCCCTCTCACACTCTCCCTCTCTCCTCCCATACAGTTTTCAACACTCAGTAATTTCATAAAGACACAAAAAAAAATCAAAGAAGAGAAAGATTGTGAAACTTATTTTATTTGCTATAGTATTGGAAACTTTTTTTTTTTACTTGAGGTAAGTTCGTCCAGGCTGACACAAATATTTGGTGTTTCCAGCTCATCTTTCTCAGTGTTTGGATTATAGATATGCTAAGAGATTAGTGCAGAGCTGAAATGACTTTCGGGTATTTATACCACTCTTATTTTCACTACACACACGAAGCTGAGAGAAAGGATCCCTGTGGATTCATTGGGCTGGAGAAGGTTGGTTATTCTAGCTCAACATCAACTGAATGAAGAAGCCACGACAAAGTGAAGGGTGTTAGAATCATCAAAAACACGAGTCATCCAGCAACTAGAGGAGGGGTTGGAAGCAAACCCAGCCAGCAGCTCCGCTGACATCTCCAAAGAACTGGTGTGATTATCATGCTTTTCTAACTCACCTGCTGAAACCCAAACAGCACATGCAATTAAACTCTAATGCAATCAGAGTGCTTTGGGCGTAATGGATTGATTAGGCCACATAATCAGGAACCCAGGTGCCAGGCAATTTGACAGCTGCCTGACAGACATAACGTCAACTTCCTTGAAGGAAAATGTTCCTTTTTTTTTCTATTTGGCTGGCTTATACCTGTTTCCACCTATGGCTATAAGAAGTGTGAAGCACATGGGTCTCAGCACCCCATCTTTATTCAGCAACATCCTAAAACCCAGGGACACAGTCCTTTCCTTCCCTGATCCACTTTTTAATAATGGAGGAAACGCTCTTAGAGACTGCACTACTATTGCTACCACTGATACAAATTTTGTTCAGATAATTAAGCCATTGTAAAAACTAGGTTACTTGTTTTCTTACTGCTGTGTTTTAATGGTTCTTGTGTTCTTAGACTGTTTTGGATAGCAGTCTTACCAGCTTTGCGGAGATTTTGCCCCATGCTGTAGCTGTCTTTGCAGTGTCTTTCACAGGGTGAAGGTTTTGTTTTATTGACATAGAACTTATTCATTGTTTTGTGTGTGTATTTTGTTTTGAGGATCATGCTTCTGGTGTTGTTTCACAGGCCATCACTAAACCCAAAGCCACTTAGATCTTCTCCTACATTATCTTTTATTCCTCTATGTTTGAATTGCAGAATCATGCTCATTCCATTATCTCCTACTCTTTATTTATATTGGAATAAACAAAAGCACATTTACATTCCTACAGAAATTGCTGGAAATAAAACTGAGGTTTCCATAATTGTTTTCAATTACTGATTATCAAACTTCTTCAAATATTGAAATCATCTGAGTTAGTCAGGACTTCCTAGGGAAGCAGAAATCAAAAAGGGGACAATGTGGAGACTTATTCTAAAGAATTGTTCATGCAATCAAAGAGGCAGGAGAGTCCAAAATATCCAATGTGACTTAACAGGTTGGAAACCCAGAAAGACGAGTACACCTCTAGTCTGAAGACGGTGGACAGGAAATTTCCTCTGGCATTGGGAAGTCCATCTTTATTTCTGTTCAGAGACTTTCAGGACATTGTTTGAGGTGGCTCACATCACCAAAGACAATTTGCTTACACTAAGTTCACTGATTTGTGTTAGCCTTATCTCAAAATACTCTCCAAATCAATATAAAATTATCAATTAGCACCCACTTGAATGTTCTTATGCCAGATGTAATCTCCAAATAAAAACAAAAGAAAACAATACCTTAGCCTGTGCCAAGTGCCACCAATAATGCACAAAATCCTTTCCCACAAACACAGAGAAGTCTGTAGATAATGCTTTCCAAGTTAGTGCCTGCAGTTATCTCTGTAAGATCTAGCCTTGGAAAACAGCAATTACAGAGCTCTTCAGGAACGCTGGGACTCCCACATATGTTCGTTGTTCATGGTCCTAGTGAGAGATGTGTCTTTTGGATTCTTTCTGGCTAAATGACAACCCATAGTAACAGTCCAGTCTCAGCCTTTGAGGCCCTCCTCCACACTGAGTGAAGGCGGGCCAGGCACTTCACTTCCCAATGCTCACTGGGGGCTCTCTTTGATCCATGTTTCAGCCAACCAACCTAACTAACTGTTACTGCTCTTAATAACTCCCTGAGCTGCAATACTACATGCAAAATCTCTAATTAGTGAGCCCATACTGATAAATTCTACCTGATCCAAGATTATGTTTCTTTCACCGTTATGCCACATCTGTACTATCCTTTTCTATACATATTTCCTAGTCTGTTTAAATTGGAAAATTTCAGTATTTCTTTTGGAGCATAGCAGATCTCCTTATGGCTGCCATGTTATCTTACCTTGAGGGACCTGCTAGCATTTAAAGTAATGAGCTAGAAGCAATGAGCCATGGGGGGTGGGGGGCTCCTGAGGAGAATTAGCCCTGCCTCCCATTACAGTTTGTTAGGGGATAAATTCCTAGGCAGGATTTGAAATTCTGGTGTCACTGTGGAGGCATCATGCTGCCCATCCTAGCTGCTTCTGCTGGAACATTCTGGGCTTGGGAAGTGGCTTCCACTGGGGCTGGAAGGTGGGTGTTGGCGGGGGGTGGGGAGCTTCTACTGCCAAAGGAAACTCATCTGAATTTAGAAGCTCATTCCATCACAGTCTTCCCATGTGCCTCTTATCTCAATCCCCTTCTTTCTTTGTCAATATGCCCTCATGTTAATAGTAGGCATACACAGTGTGTGGCCGGTAGATCACAGTGCACTGCAATTCTACAATCTACACTTGCTTTCTAGCACTCACAACCCAGTGGTTTCCAGAGATAAGGGTGTCCTGAGAACATAGACAGAAACTTGAGATCATTTACATGATGCTTCAGCTGAGCTTACCCTTTTCTTTCATCACTTTGTCCAGTATCATTAGGAATAATCACCAACCTAATTGTTCATAAAATTTCTAAAAATGTTAAAGTTTCATCTAGGCAGTCACGCTATATCCTTGCATCCTGCAGCAGGAGATGCAGATATTTTGTGCATATTCACTGCTGGATCACATCATAGACTATCAGAGTTCTTGCTCCACTGAAAATAGAGTCATAGCATTTGAAAATCTAACCAGATTATACCAGCTCCTGAAGTCCCAGAACAGATTCAGAAAAGTCACACTTAAAATTACCTTTCTCTAGAACCATTCCCATTACCAAATCTCATAATGTTTTAATTAAGTTTACAATCTCTGTTAGGCTGCATTCATAGTGATCTTTAAGTGCATGAGGTTACATATGGACTGTGGGTTGGACACATGTGCCAGCTAAGCCATACATGAGAAGGATCAAAGAGAACACATATTCGTCTGCAAGAATTGTAAGCCATCTTGGATGCTGGTTACATATAGGCAACAGGCAAATGGTGGGGGGGAGATTAAGGGGAGGGATGGGAGATCTGTAATTAGAGAGGCTGAATACCAGTGTTGAAAGGTGTAATTGGAGTCAAAGAAGCTGGTGGAGGAGAGGAGGGGAAGGATAATTAAACAAAAGTAAAAATGTTATGACTAAACCATATGGAATTAAAAATTTGAGTTTGCACAAGAATGTCCTGTAAAGGTGGATAATACTGCAACGAGAAGCAATAGTTTGTTACAGGAAAATCCTAATGCTAGGGATGGTTGTTGATCAGGGATGTCCCTGAGACTTGAAAACAATGCAGGCTATTGCCAATGCTCTTGGTTGCCCACCATAATAATATTGTGTAATCCTATTTCTAAAGACAACACATGCTTCGATGGCAGGACAGTGAGAAATCAAGCTGGACTGAGCTGGGAGCCTCCTCTCTGCCTGCTAGTTAGCACACTGCTGGAAAGTGCTATGCGGGCTGCTCGGGGAGAAAAGTCATCAATAGTCTTAACAAGCAGAAGCCCTATGAGCTGCACAACTGGCCAGTCATGCAAGATGTGCCCAATGGTACAATAGTTGAGTTGCATGTCAGTTATGGGGATATCCAACTGATCTCCAACTGGATTTGAAGCCTTCTCCACAAGAGGGAATTCATGCCTGGTACAGAAAGCCTAGTTAAAAGCCTGTGACTAGGAAGGTCACAGGCTCTAGGGAGAAAGTTATTGCTGTTGTTCGGCTAAATGGATATGTTTTGCTCATTAAATTGCCATCTAAATATCTTTATTTATGCCCATAGATTCATGGTGCTCTCACTTTTTGTCAGAAAAGCTTTTTGTTGTGGATGGCCGTGACTCCTGGAGAGACTCAAAACTCAAAGTGCTAAGAAGTAACTGTTGAGTGCCAGTGTTAAGTAAAATGTGTTTAGTATCTCATTCAAAGTTCAGGGAACATGGAGAAGAGGTGACAGAGAGAACATAAGAACCAAAGTACAGGGAGGAGTCATCTTCCAGACACAAAGAGGCCATTGCATTCATGAACTCTCAATATTAGAAGCATCATGAAGGATGAAGGAGGGCAGAAAAAAATCCCAATAGAAGAGGGACTGGGACTAATGGGAAAGAAGGGGGAGGGGCTCTGAGAAAGGGTGGGAAAGAGAACCAAAAATAAAGCAAAACAAAAGAATTGTAAGTATAAATCTGACAGTTGATAGAATTGGTAGTATCACTTGGAAAGTTCACATGGAAAGTTCACATGGAAAGTTAACAAGCAATATCAGACCACAATAGTGTATCTGCCCCAGCACAATACACCAGCTACCTAGATAGTCACCAAGCCACCTGACAACAGCCACTCTGTTGGACCAGTACAGCCCAGGGTGACCTGAGGAGTCTGGTCATGAGAGTTCCTTGTCATGAAACACGGCCTCAAACTGTAGAAACACATTACTGAAGAAGTTTGTGGTGGGGATGCTTAACTAGGGATGCTCACTCTGGCTATGGTAATGAGCCAGTCCCTGCATCGAATATCCCCAACAGGGCTGGGAGATGGCTCAGCATTTAAGGTACTTGCCTTCAAAGCCTAATGACCCAGGTTTGATTCCCTAGTACCCACATAAAGCCAGATGCACAAAGTGACACATGCATCTGGAGTTCATTTGCATCAGATGAAATCCCTGGTGTGTCCATCCTCATTATCTCTCTCTCTTTCTCTCTCTCTCTTATTTATTTGCAAGGAGTTTAAAACATAAAATAAATAAACAGAATAAAGACATACAAAACCACAGAGGAGAGAGTGTGTGAAGATGAGGTTGAGAGTGGAGTAACACAGCCAATCCAAGGGCCACCTAGGGCCAGCAGATCCTGAAAGGGTGCTCACCTGGCGACTTGGAGTGGGATTATTAGCAAAGCTTTGGTTCAGCACTCCTGACCCATAAACCCAGGGAAAAATAAACTATTGTTTAAAGCCATCAAATTTGAAATAATTTTATTATATCAGCTATAGAAACCTAATACAAATACTATGTTAAAAATGTAGCTACTGAATCGTTCAAAACTTTGGTAATAGGATGTGCCTAGAACTAGTTCCATTATATATATATATATATATATACACACATATATATATATACATATATGCCAATGCTTGGTCTAACATCAAAATAATATTAACTAAAATGCCTGGTATTTTTCCAAAATATTTTTCTTTCAAAGTAAGCCAGATATAGGGGAACTCCTGGCCTGGTTCCACAGCTTTTGAATTTATTTCTTAATTTAAATGTATTGTCATTGTTGACTGCCACTAGATTTAACCAAGAAGAGAATTTAAAAGGGAGTCTTTATCTTCAAATGAATTTCAAACTTTTTATGTCAGGTAGGATGTTTCTAACCATGTGAGTATTTTGACAGCTACACTTAGGTCATTTAAAAGGACTTTCATTGTCTGGTTGTATATCCTCATATTTCAAACGAAGACAAAACACACAGGAAGGGTAAAATTGCTATTATCCTCTAGGAAATAGGGGGCATGGTCTCCTCCATACATTTAAATTGCTTCTTCATGTTTTTACATATTTCTAAGGCTTGCGGCAGAATTGACACTTCCCTCATAACAATCTTAAGATCCTCACCAAGGACAACATCCTCTATGGTTGCAGGGAAAATTAAACAATTATATTTCCAATTCATTTTTCCAAGCCCTACTACGGTAGTTCAGTATTATTTCTGAACTCTGACATGTTGGAGAACCAGTGCTAAATGGTTTCCCCCAAACCACCTCAGAAAGGATGTACCTCTGCCTCCCAGACGCAAGCATTAGCAGCCCAGGTCCTAACAGCTAATTTACTCATGTTTCCCACCTGCCTAAGCAGATCTTCATTGTGTGTGAAGATGAGGTTGAGAGTGGAGTAACACAGCCTCCCCACAATGGGAAGTTACTCCCAGGGATCGGTCATCCATTATATTCTCATTTCCCTCTTAGAACTCATCTCAGCCTGGGAAGTAGCATAGGTAATTGCTAATATCTCAGCATGAGTTTGCCAATAGTGTCTTAAGAGATGAGCTATGAGACTGCTTGGGAGCATTCCAAGTTGTACCTGAAGAACATGGAATGCGCTCATGAAGGTAAACATGGCAGGGAAGATACGCATCCCTCCTGAACAGTGCTCCTGCCATGAAGAGACAAATATCCTAATCAGAGGGATTCAGTTTTAGGAGGCAGCATTTCATCTAGGCATTTTATGCTGGGTTCAAACATGTGTCTGCTGGTGCTAGTAGTGTTGTTCCCAAAGTACCTCAGACTGTCATTGTCAGTTCGGAAGGGTGACTTCCAAATGTCATTATTTCATCTCTGTGCCTGAGAACTTTCTCTAATAACTGTGGTTTTCTCAAGCCAGCACTAGGCAACTCTTGGGAGAGAATGTCATGGACTAGTTTATAAACGCCCCAGGTCCTTCACAGTCTAAGCTAGCCCAGGATAGTCATTGCTTTCCGAGGCACTCCTGTTAGAGCCTTCATTTTATTCTCTCCTTTCTCTCGCTGAGTCCTGGGTTCTGCTTCAAACATGTACTTACCTTTAGGGCTGTTTCTGGAGAAACAAAACCAAAATGGTTGGCAAAATGATTGTACAGGGTCCTCTCCACTAAATGTCTGTTCTGTATATCTAAGGCTTGTTCTGTACTCACTTATCCAGACAGAATGTTAATTGCTGACCCAGAAATACTTTTAGATTGACCATTTTAACATAGAAGTCATAGTGTGTCGGGTGATCTCAGCAGAGTACTAGAAGCCTACACTTCCACATGCACAGGGGTCCACCTCATCCCTAGCTATCAAATCAAGGGCTTTTTACCACAACCTTGAATTTTTTTCATAAAGTTCATCATTTCAGTAGAATCTTTTTCCTGATTTTTATTCCTCATAAAGTTCATTATTAGCATATAAAAATGTATTGGTTTGTGTGTTTATTTTATATTATGCTACTTTGCTAAAAGTGTTTATCAGGTTTAAGAGATTTCCAGTGGAGGTTTTAGGGTCTTTTGAGTATACAATCTTGTCATATGCAAATAGAGATATTTGATGTCTTCCTTTCCATGTATATGTATCACATTTCTTTTATCATATCTAGCTTTCTCTTAGCTTGTCTAGTTAAACTATGATATTTAATAAAACTGAAGGAATGGGAATCCTTGTCTCACTCCAGATTTTATAGGAAATGTTTTTGGTTTTTTTTTCCCGTTTAGTATGTTTTTTGGCTGTAAGATTATCACATGTAGACTTTATTATGTTGTGGTATGCTCCTTCTACTCCCTGTTTCTTCGGGGCTTTTATCAGGGAGGGATGTTGAACTTTGTCAGTGGTCTTATTTTTCATCTATGGAAATGACCATGTGCTTTCTGTTCAATTTACATGAAATATTATTTTGATTTTATATGTTGAAACTTGATCTTCTTAATATGGTCTTGAATTGTGTGTGCAAATGTTTTATTGAGAATTTTTATGTCTATATTCATCCAGTACATCAGTCTATTAGTAAATTAGGATTTTTTTTTTGCTGTGTCTTTATCTGATCTTGGTATTGGGGTTATGCTAACTCCATAGAAATGGGTTTGACAGTATTTCCTTCTATTCTATTTTATGGAAGAGTTTGAGGATCATAGGAGTTAGCTCTTGTCCTGGACTTTGGTGGGGGGAGAGGGGAGGACACTATTATTGCTCCAGTCTCATCTCATGGACTGTTGTGGATCTGTTAGCTTGTTTATGTCATCTTGATGTAATTTTGACTAGTAATATGTGTCTATGGATATATCCATTTCTTCTAGATTTTCCAGGTTTGGTTTGGAAACTGTTCTCAATGTATCCCTGATGATCCTCATGTTTTCATTGAAATCTTCTCTGGTTGCATTCATTTGGCTCTTCTTCTTCTTCTTCTTCTTCTTCTTCTTCTTCTTCTTCTTCTTCTTCTCTCTCTCTCTCTCTCTCTCTCTCTTTCTCTCTCTCTCTCTCTCTCTCTCTCTCTCTATTAGATTGGTTGGGGTTTTGACAATCTTTTTTTTTCAAATAACCAACTCTTTATGTGATTAATTCAATTTTTATTTTTGTCATTTCATTAATTTCTACTCTGATTGTTTTACCCCCTAATACTAATTTGGGTCCAGCTTGTTCTTGTATATGATCAGGCCACTTGTTAGAGAGCTCTAATTTTTGTCATTATTTGAAACAGATTCTTGTGTATCTCATGCTAATCCAGTCTGATAGTGAGCATAGTTTTATTGGTGAGTTGAGGTCATCTATATTTAATGCTATTATTAAGACATATTTACTAATTCCTATAATTGTGTTGTTTGCTACCATGGTTGGTTAATTATTGTTTATTCTTTTTCACTTTCTCCCTCATTAGTACCATAGTTTGCTGGTTTATTGTGATGGACATATGGAGTTTTTCCTAAATATTTCTCTCATGAAATTTATTCTTTCCTGTGCTCTCGTGGTTGAAACTGTCTTCCTTCCTCCTTTGTGTGTAGTACTTCTTTAAGTATCATGTTCAGTGGTGGCTTAGCGGTCATAAAATGCCTTAGTTTGTGCTTATCATAATAGAATCTCAATTATCCATCAATTTTAAAAGATAGTTTTGCTGGATAAAACATTCTTGGTTGGTACTTATTTACTTTCAGGGCTTGAAATAGAACATTCCATGCTTTCCTAGCTTTTAGGGTTGTTGCAGAGAGATCTGATGTTATTCTTCTGTGTTTGGCTTTGTAGCTGAGTTGACATTTTTTCCTTTAAACTTTTAATAATGTTTCTTTGCTTTATACTTTTGACATATTGACAACAACATGTCAAGGAGAAGCTCTTCTCTGGTCTTGTCTCTTTGGTCTTAAATGCTTCCTGTGTTTGGATGTCAATTTATATCTCTAGATTTGAGAAATTTTCTGCTATATTTTCATTGAATAAAGTCTCCATACCTTTGTTTTACTTTGGAGCTCCTTCTTCTCTTCCATGGATATTTCAGTTTAGTTCCTGATCGCAACTCAGACTTCCTAGAACGTATGGCTATGCTTGTTTTCTTTATTGATATTTGAATGTAGCATTTCTTCAGGTCTGTCCTCTGTGCCTGATACTCTTTCTTCTGCTTGGTCAAGTGTGTTGGTGACACTTTCCATTTTGTCTGTTATTTGACACATTGGCTTTATTTTCAAATTTTCTACTTTTTTTTCAGAATGTCAACTTTCTTAAATCCTTATTTATTTGTAGTGCGAATTTTCTCATCTACCGGCAACCTCCTCCGGGACTCATAGACTCATTTCCATTCATCTTCTCATTTGTATGCTTCTGGGGGTCATTGATAATTTTTACTAGTAAACTTTTGAAATATTTGTCTGACATTTCAGTGCCTTTGGATTCTGTAGGTAATATTTTGAATAAACCCTATGGCTTTCTGATCCTTTTCTCCTGTGTTGTGATTTCCCATGTTGGTTTGTATGTCTCTATTATTTGGATGTCTCTGTTTCACTCCTTAGTGAATATTCTACTCAAGGGAGCTTATTCTCCAGTACCACTCAGAGAGAAAACACATGCTGTAACAGCAACAGCACCGAACCATTTAAGGTATAGAAATGCATGGAAAATTGATTAAATCCATGATCACATCTGCAATGCATATAAATATGGCAAAATAATGTACCATTTGCTATGAATCTTTTTTATCTTGTGTCATGATGTTAAAGAACTCATTCAGTCCTCCTTGATTTATAAATATCATGAGTGTTTCTCCAAGTCTATGATTTACTTTTGCTCTTTAGACAGGATTAAATACAATTTCTTATCAAAGGTGTGCTACCTATTTTTCTCATTACAGTGCCCAAACATCTGAGAAAACACAACTTAAGGGTGGAAGGGTTTATTTTGACTTTTGGTTTAAGGGGCTATGATCTAGCATGTAGGGGAAGGCATCTCACAGCCATGGTTAGAGCTGGAGGCTTGGCAGAGGCTTAGTTCATCTCAACGGATCAAGAAGTCAAGTGAGATTAGGATGAGAATAAAGACTGAGTTACAACCCAACTGTTAATGCCTCTTCCCAAGTGAGCCACTTTCCCAGCTAGACTCCACCTTCTAAAAATTCCACAACCTCCCCAAAAGTGTCAACTGCTGGAAACAAAGCATTTAAACACATGAGCCTGTAGGTGATGGCTCACATTCCAACACAACCCAAGGAAAAGTGGAGGTCCAGTGCGCCATCTTGTTCTCCTAACAAGAGTGCAGTTTTGGAAGAAGATGTTTATGGTGTACCCAGGATGGCAAGCATGTTCTCAAGCTGGAAGTGCTTCCAAAGCAAACTGTGCCCAGGAGGTCTGGCAGCCCATTACGGACATGTAGAACACTACTGAAAAGAAGAGCTTGGACTTCCTGGTGAAGCTTCAGACTGTAAACAAGTAGGATTTTATAGTCTATTTATTTTATAGTCTATAGTGCCACATTTCCCTGTGTGTTTTCTGTTGGTGAACTTGTTGCTTAAAATGGCTTATAAACGCACCATTACGGCTTCTAAGCACAGAAAGTCTGTGAAGGGCTGTGGAGAAAGGAACTGTCAGATGAGCTACGTTCAAGCACAGGCCATCCTGCTGTTGGCTGAAGTAGTTCAATTTAAATGACTCAACCATCTATTACATAAGAACCTTTAGACAGAAACTCATATAAAATAAGCATCTGTGTTTGTGTGCTTCTGGAAACATGACCAGAGACTCCCAGGAAGCGCTCTCATACTACCTTGAATAACAGCCCAGTATTCATTAATTCAGCATCTCTATGGACATGATAGAATATTACCTTAAGTAGTGGGAAACAATCATAGCCATTTGGAAAATAATACAAATAAATTGAAAGGAAATATATTTTTATTTCATGTCTAAAAGCCCACACTTACTTAATGTGCATGTGATTTAACTTCTCAAACTTGAACCAGGTTGGGTTGAACACCAACTCCTTTACTTCTGGTTCCACTTTGATTTTCATTCATACTTTTAACCATGATCAATCCTGGAAGCAAAATTTCATAGACATGGGACATTATAAAAAATGCTGGGGGCTGGAGAGATGGCTCAGCGGTTAAGGTACTTGCCTCCCAGTGCCCAAGGCCCCCTGTTCAATTCCCCAGTACCCACATAAGCAGACCCACAAGGTGGTGGCCCCTGGTGCTCTCTCTCTCTCTCTCTCTCTCTCTCTCTCTTTCTCTCTCTCTGCTTCTCTCTCTCTCCTTAAAAATGATTAAATAAAATATATTTTTAAATGCTGCACGGTCTAATGCTGGAGCTCTAAAACTGCATAATCCCACAGATAGACAGATGTACAAAGAGATCAGTGTTTCCCTCAGAAATATAAACTATATTGCAAAAGCATGTAGCAGGAAAAAAAATGTTCATCTCATGGTAGCCAGAAAAAGAAATAACAGGAAAAGAAAGGCATGTATCTCAATATCCCTTTGAAGGCACATCCCCAGAGACCTAATTTTCTTCTCGTATGAAACACTCCTGAAGGTCCTACAACCTCCTAGTTGTGCTGCAGGTGGGTGACCAGACCTTCACCACAAAGTCCTACTTTGATGGACATTCCTAAATGATAGTATCCTTTAAACATGTTCGCTTAGTTTTTATTCTGAAGATAAAAAATAGTTTTAAGGAGGAAAGAGTAAATCAATGAATATGCACACAGGTGTGTTATATGATACGTAGGTGCAATATACAAGAGTCATGTGTGTGCAATAATGCTTTTAGGAGCCTAATTTGGTAGTTGTGAAGTATAGGTTAAAATTTTTAAAAATAGAGCTAGGAAGATATAAACATACAATAATTTCAGCATAATAACCTGATCAAAAGCAATAAAAGTAGGAAAGCACATTTTCACAATACTATGACTTCAGGACTCAAAGGACCTAAGGTGTCCTCCTCCTAGCTTGAACACCACAGTGGAAGCAATACATTTAATCCACACTCATGTGACTCGCCTTTAGTGTCCTTTCCAAGTATGTTAACTGAAAAGAAAACATAGACACTCAGTTTCCACCCATAAGCAGCTAATCTCCAGCGTCTATTGAACACTGCTGGTGTCCTTACCCATTTCCCTTCTCTGTCAGGGCCAACCACACTGGACACTGATCACCTCAAGTCCATCTGCTCTTAGATGCTAGGGGTCTAAGCCTGTGGCTTCAGCCTTCTGTAAGATCTGGTCTTCTAGTCAAGCCTTTTGAACTCAAACACACACCTCTTACTAAACACACCTAGGCATTATTTCTAAGACCAGTAGACAGGAGAACAGTTACAACCCACCCCCCCTCAGGAATGTGTCCACTGCCCATTTAAAACAGACATGGGACTTACTGGAAAAGGTGCAGGCTGGGGTCAGAATAATTACTTTGATTCCAGCCAAAGGCTTAGGGATACCCTGAAGGCTATGACCTGGAGAAGAGGTCACTGGATGTCCCAGACTGAGGTGGGGGTAAATAGGGCCATCATTTTAGGAGAACAGGGCTGGTGTCCTCAACCCCTCCAAGAATGTTTTCTTTGCAGGTTGAATTGTAGAGGAAGAAAGCCAGATTTCACCAGCAGCAAGCCAACGATGTCAGAGGGAAGGCTCCATGTATCTGCCTGGAAAGTGAAAGAGAGTTAGTTAGCAGTGATCATTCCCCTAACAGTTATTTGGAGAGCACTGGCCCCAACAGGTGGCATCCTTGACCTTGTTGATTTAAGCAGGGAAAAGGGAAGTTAATGAATGGATATAATGTACTTTAAACATATACACTTCCTTGTAATATTTAATAAGTAACTAAAGTCTACTGTTGCTTTTTGCTGCTCCCTCCCTGCCTGATTTCTTGGCCCATTCCAGTATGCTTTACTCAGTTACTTCCTCAGCAAGGATTCCCTGAGAAGCCTTTTAAAAGGGCAACCCACCCACTCCTAGGCCTTCTACCTCCTTATCTGTCTTATGTGCCCCTGTGCTGTTACTATCATCTGACTTGTATATCATGTATATATTTATGTGCTTTTTGTCTGTGTCCTTCCCATCCCACACCATGTCATCAGTCCCATGAGGCCTGACATTTTCATATTTTCCACCAATGTAAGTGATTATATTTTTTCACTTAGAACCGGTCCTGGCAAACAGAAAACATTCAATAAATATGTTGGTAGTGTAGCTACATTTTGTTGAATGTAACAACAACAACAACAACAAAAAAAAAAGGACTGTAGACCACGGTTGTATTTTTAGAAAGGATTTATCATGGTTTGAGGTATCATTAAGTTTTCTCTGAAAGAAGAGGTTATGCTCACGCCTGAGGAGGCAGGAGGTGCACAGACCAAAAGCAGAGAAGGATGGAGTTCAGGCCAGTGAAAGGAGCTTAAACATAGAAGCCAGTGAACCATGGTACTAGGAAGATGGACGAGGAGGAAGCCCACTTTGTATAAGGCCTTGAGGAACAGTGGAGAGCGCGTCAGGCAACTGCTAGAGAGTTCTGAGCAGAAGTGAGACAGGTGGAGCTCATGCTGTTTGGCTAGCTAGGAGTTTGCACAATCCATATTCATGGTAAAGAATGTCCCCACCCTGAAGGGAAGTGGTGCTTATCTCAGTACTTCTCACCCATTTAAAACTACTGAAGACACCAAAGAGCTATTATTTATGTGAACCATGCCTATTCATACCTACCTGATTTGAAATTAAGAAAGGGAAATTTGAACTAGAGAGATTTCTCAGTGGTTAAGGCCTTTGCCTGCAAAGTCTAACAACCCAAGTTTGATTCCCTAGTACTCATGTAAAGCCAGATGCACAAAGTGGTACATGCATCTGGAGTCCTGCACAGTGGCTGAAGGCCCTGATGTGCCCATTCTCTGTCTCTCTTCTCTCTCCCTCTCTCCCTCTCTCTCTCTCTCTCTCTCTCTCTCTCTCTCTCTCTCTCTCTAACCAAATAATAAAATAAAAAGTTTTTTAAAAACAAAAAAGAAAGGGAAATCTGAAACCTGTTTAATATACTTAGAAATACACTAACTGGTTGCGGTGGCACATTCCTTCTAATTCCTTCTAGTTTGGAGACATAGTCAGAAGAATTGCAAATTCAAGGCTTACCTGGGCAACTTAGTGAGATCCTATTTCAAATTAACTAATTAAGTGGATAAGCAAATGTACTGCAGGCATAGCTCAGTGGTAGAATACTTGTCTAGCATGTAGAGGGCCCTGGATTCAATTCTTGGCATTATGAAAAAATAAAAACAGTAGGTCAGTCCTTATTATCCAAAATCATATTGAGACAGAATAGGAGAAAGTTAACTTATTTAGGCAGGTTTCAGCCAGGGATTGAGGCCCAAAGAGAACTAGGAGAGGCCAACATCTTGTCCTGGCATAAGAATGAAAACTCCTAACTTGGACTAGAACTGGTGTCTGAGTGACACTGATCTACAACAGCTCTTGCTGTCCAGTCAAACTTGCCCCAGATATGGACAGACTATAATCCATCCTCCAGGTTTAGTAACAAATCAGATTTTCTCTCTCCTTCCTGAATTAAACACTCTAAAGGTGACAGGCTGGCCTTCACCTCCCTCTCTTTCCTGGCTTCTTCACTTCCTGACACCCCTGCATCCAGCTTTTCGTCCTGTGTGGTCAGGACTTCCCCCACCTGAATTTTCTGTCCCCAGTCACACTCAGTCGTGGCTCAGTGGGAAAGGGAAATGTCTCTTAGTCCCTCTCTCCCTGCTCCTAACTGCTTTGTGGACTCGAAACCCACCATGGCAGATTCCCACTCTGCATCTGCCACCTGGCCACTCTCAATTTCCCCTGGACTTGGCCGATGCCCAGCGTGTTTCCCTCCTTAAACTCTCTCACCTTGGCCCCTGGATTGCACCTTCCACAGGTTTGCAACCTCTCTAATCTTTCCTCAAAGCTTTCCACATGTTCACAACCCCGTCTGATCTTTCCTTGAAGCCTCTTTTCCCACACATGCTACACCCCCGAGCTCCATCCTATCTTCTCTTTAAATGTATTCTAACTTCTCTTTTAAAAGCTTCAGTCTCTTGGTGGTGGCACACGCTTTTAATCCCAGCACTCGGGAGGCAGAGGTAGGAGGATTGCCCTGAGTTCGAGGCCACCCTGAGACTCCATAGTGAATTCCAGGTCAGCCTGGGCTAGAGCAAGACCCTACCTCGAAAAACCAAAAAAAAAAAAAAAAGCTTCAGTCTCTCTTAAATGATAACATATTTTCCATGTGCTTGCAGCTAGTTTAGTTTCTCCCTAAACTTCCATCTTTCTTAAATATATTTTCTACATAAAAATGTGTTCTGGACTTCCTTTCCAGATCCCAGTTCCCCTTTAAAAAATTCCTAAATTTGTGATTTCTCCCCAAACAAACTCAATATTTCATAATCTGTCCTTTGTGACTCTATCTTTATTATTCTTCATTAAAGATTAGGAAAGAACCCAAAACATGAGGTTCATAAACCTGGGGGACCTCTCTGAACCCCCAAAATATCCACATCAATATTTTTATGAAAAAGAAGTATATTTTTAAGAAACAGTCAGTTGAGATGTATTGCCTTATTTTTCACAAGTTATTTTCATGTCTGGCTTAAAATACGGGTCGATTTTGATGTCTGCTTCTGCAAGCCATATACTGGTATATCGCATGGCATATTGTCTTGTGCAGATTCCACTGGGTACTGAGGGGAGATTGTAGGACCATCAAATAACATCTTGCATTACAGTGCTGATAGAAGCCAGAACCACACAAAGCACCAAACCCAAGAGCTACTCTTTGTTACTGTATTTGCATACTTGCCTGCCTCTATAAATATATTCAATAATATATTCCTGTATTTGCATATATCATATTTGCATATGATAACACTTTATTTACATTTAGTAAGAGACTAATAATAACTAAAATAGGAAAATGATGATAATTCACTGTGGTAAAAGTTATAAATTGTTTATTTCTGCATTTCTCATCTAATAGTTTGTGGCCCTAATTGACTTTAGATAACTGAACCTTTAGAGCCTGCGGTTGCAGAAAGGCAAGGGGCACACCTATATTATGCAAACAGTACATTTGACTTGGGGAAGTCTTTCTAAGAGTGTCCTGAGGTCCCAAGGGCCCTGAGCCTCACTTCAAGGACTTCTGCTCATTTGGGAAGATGCCTGGGGAAAGTGACCTGCCCGCATGAGCTAGCATGGTGTTCATAGGACCACTGAATTGTGTTTTAAAAACATAATTTCCCATGCGGATAGCTCCTCAGAATCGAATCACAGATGTTTACCATGTTTCAGTGATATGAGAGGAGTAGCCTTCACAACCATGTAAACTGGGAAACAAAGCAGTAAATTGTTAAAGTGTAACCTTTTCAGAGCACATTATTCTGTTTGTTTTATCAACACTGCCACCGTAAGTTTTAGCTGGACTGAAAGGGCAGAAGAGATTGATTCTCTCCCTGTAACATTTTTACATGTCACTGATGGACAATAAACTCCTGTTACCCGAGTCACTCAAAAATTTAAAAATATATATATTTGTATACTATAATACCGTTTATATTTGTGATTTTTTTGAGACAAGGTCTCACTCTTAATTGTCTTCCATCTAGGCTGTCTTCCTAATATGGGACTTTTGGAGTGTCCCTGGGAGCAGCAAAACCTTCTTAGCTCTTAAGTGGACAAATAAAACAAAATAAGGTGCTGGACACTCATGGTCACATAGAGTTTCCACGGAGTCAGTGACCTTCTTGGATTCTTTTCTGAATCTGAGGAATGAGATTCACAGAACACAGGAGGGTGAAATATAGGTTTGAGAAGTTTATTAGTGCTTCTTAGAAAGGAAAGACTGACAGGAAGGAGTTCCCAGGGAGCAACAGAATTCACTGGGTGACTTGGTTAGGATTTTTATGGAAAGTGGCAAAGATTTCAACATGCCAAGGACTAGATGCCAGTGTTACCATGTGACAAAGACCAGATTTCACAGTTGCTAGGGGAGAAAGACTGGGTTTCTGTAAAATGGAGCAGTATTTCCAGAAATCTTAGATAGGGATCAGAGTTTCTGTCATCTAGAAAGGGTGCAAACTTAATCTAGAAATCTTTCCTTGAGGATGTAAATTTTCAGGGAAGAAAAGAGATAAGAAAAAAATTCAGGTTATCTTTATAGGCTTAGTGACATTTTCCGCTTTTAGCCAAGGAAAAAAACGAATCTTCACTTTGGTGTTCTGTTATCCTGGCTGCCTAGCCAATGTCTATCACCTTTCATTCCTATGACAAGTCTACTGCATCGTCCTCCTCACTGCTGGAATTACTCACATAAATGACAATGGTGATTTTTTTTAAGTTTCATTAAACTTTGTATTAAGAAATGTATGCTTATCTGATGTACGCCATTCAATATGGAGCTTACCACTCATCGCAGCCATGTGAGAATATTGATTTTAACCTATTAGATGAGACCAAGAACTATGTTTAAGAGAATAATTTGAGCTGTACAAGAGAAATGTCAGATAACTTTGTCCCAAGTTTCCATGGTGCATACATGTTTTCCGAAGGCTTAAATTAGTGTCATTATTATGTATTAGCTTCTGTAACGAAAGCTATTTTGTGTCATTTCTATCATTGACTGAAGCAAATTCAAATTGCTGTAGGCTTTAGACTTGTGAAATGGACTGGGGCTTCCACCTCTGCTGCAATCACCCGTCAGTGCAGGCTGTTTCACCTTACAGTGATTAACCGTGTGTGAGAGATGTATAAGAAATTGCTGGGCTAATCATGGGAAAATTAACCAGCCGTTGAGGTGGGTTGAATTAATTGCATTGCTTGCTGGCTGAGGAAAGGTCTTTGAGAAGATAATCCAAGAAACATCACATAGGGACTCTTTCTTCTCTTAGGACTGTTGTCAAAAAGGCAATGTCTCATCTAGTCTTCAGTCCATCTGCAAATATTGACAAAATGTCCATCTCATCATTTTTTGATCAGTATCCTTTCTGCTATGTGGAAATAAAAAAAATCCAGAAACAAACAAATACAGTCTATTTTTTTTCAGAGTATGCAGGAGAGTCAGCCACTACTTCTGATGTGTTGCAGAGACTCAGCCAACAGGGAGGAAGAGCTGCTGAGCAGAAGGAATGAGAGACTACAGTGGGCAGCTACAAATGTGTGATTTGTGATTGGTTAGTGTGTGATTGGTTAGGAGAAAATATTCGTCTCAGTTCCTCGCCTGGAAAAGCAAACGAAGGATAGTGAGAATAACCACTGTTCTGTCATTTCCTTCTATCCCTCTGGAAGCTTAGAATAGAACCTGGCAGACTACTCACCCTCAACAAATACTTACTAAAGGAATGGGTTAGGGATGAGAACATTCCTTGTTTGTGCTCTCACAAATCCCAGCATGCATTCTTGCTACCCTCACTAAGGAGGTTTTCTTATCTACAGGCAAGGCTTACTCCCATCTGTCTAATAACAGCTACTGTTTGTTGAAGAGTGGCTCCATTGGGGTAGGCACTTTGAAGTCATTATCTCACTTAATCCTCTGAACAACCCTAGGGTATGAGGATATTATTCACATTTTATAGACAGGGAAATTGCTTCAGAGTTATTGTCTTGCTGGGACTTACTTCTTGCTTGCAATACAAGAAAGTGTGAATCATGATGATTTCCTGGCCTGAGCCCTTCACATTCTTTCTTTAGGGTAGGGTGACAAGAAAACACTTGCTCCAAAGCTCGGTATGAATGTGAGAGAAGAAACTCTCTGCCTCATTTCCACAAAATGTCCTTGTTTTCATTCCATGTGAAAGGAAGAACAAAGAAAATTACTAACATTACAGGTGGATTCATAAACGGAGGCTAAATCTAGCAAGTAAAATTTTGAGGAAAGACAACCTCAAAGTCAATCCTCTTAACTTACCATTTAAGGAGGAAGGAAGGAATATTAACTTCACAGCACAAAGAACAGACAGGTGTTTTCTTCATTCTCCAAGTAACCAGGTTAATCTTACCAAAGCTGATGGTTTGGTTTGAAGGATGAGGTTCTGCTAAGAAAAAAAAATCCCCTGTAGTATTCCAGCCAAAAAGAAGAAAAGCTAAAAGTTTAAGTGTAACCTGTGTCTAATCTTACAGTGGGGAAACAAGCTCAAATAGAGGGGCATTTACCAAAATTGTTTGACGTTTGTAAATATTCTAAGATGTATAACACTGAAAAAAAGTCTCAGTTTTAGAATAAAGAGAAAGGCTACATAGATCTAACAAAGGACCCCAGATGTGATCCTGAACAAATCAGAAATTGCCTCTAAACTTAAATGTGGGAGAGACAGAGATCTAATTACCCTGACCAGATCACTGCACATGATATACATGTATTGGATTATCACAACACACCCACAAATATATAATTTTTATATGCCAACTAAATATTTATTCAAGAGACAGGCTGCTCCTATGAAATGCAAAATTGAGTCTTTCTTTAGGGGTAAAGAGTCATGGTATAGACAATTTACTTCCCAACGCTTCAGAAAAAGCTATAAATAGATGGTATAGGAAGAATAATCCAAACAAAATGAAGTGTCAATATTTAGGGAAATCCGGGACATGTGTTCTATTTATGTCATTTTAGTGGGTCTGAAATTATTTTAAAATTAAACAAACAAGGGTGAAAAAGACTCATTACGAGGATTAAGTGAGTTAATACTTAGAAAAGACTTAGAACATAAGCCTTAACATTTTAAGTGATTAGATGTAATTATCATAGCCATAGAATTAACAAATGTCTGGTGGGCCCATCTGTGCCCTTAATCCTTTCACACTTCCACTTTCTTCTTCAGACTTTTAAAAATCTAATGAGTTAAGGGATGGAAAGCTTATATAACCTATGAAGTGCCAAGCCTTTGCAACTGAGAGTGAGCTTGTGTGTGAGCTCAGATCCTCATGGGCATGATGAAGTGACCTCTATTCATGCCACAGTCCTGGTTGTTGGAGTACACAAAACTCAAGTAGCACTCAAGTGGCAGGGTCAGAGGCAAGCCCACATCTCTTGGTTTTAGACTGTTCACTGGACTATGGGCTGCAAGAAGAGCTTGAGAAATGCTGGTTTCTTTCATCGCAGTCATGTTTGTCTGCTCATGCCCAGTGATACCCCTTGCTGAGTCTGGGGTCAGTGCACATCACACACCCAATAGAAATGCTCCTTTGCTGGTGGCTAGCTTCTGCCATGCAGGTGCTGGCTGTGAATCCTACCAAGACTAAATGTCAACGTTGTATTTCTGTGCCATTTCTCCTTTATCTGAAATTGTCAATGTCATCTTCCTTGTGTCTGATGATAAAAATTCTTTTTACTTCTCATCTGAAAATACTGAGAGGAAAGTGGGGGTGGGCAGGATGCCTCAGCTGGCCTAGACTCCTGCACATACCCAAATAAGTCTCTAAGGTTGTTTTTTCTTTATGGCAATTTATTTGCTTAATATAATTAAAATAATTTTAATTTTATTTATTTGTGAACAGAGAGGGAGAGAAAGTGAGAAAGAGAAACAGAGGGAGGGATGGATGGAGGGAGGGAAGGAGAGAGAGAGAGAGAGAGAGAGAGAGAGAGAGAGAGAGAGAGAGATCCAGCGTCTCTCCCTGCTATAATCCAATGCCAGATGAATAAACCACCTTGTATCTCTAGCTTTTCTTGGGTACTGGGAAACTGAACCTGGGTCACCATGCTTTGCAAACAGGTGCTGAACCATCTCCCTGGCCCTCTAAATATTATTTTTAAGGATTGAAAAATAGGGCTCACACTGTAATCCCAGGACTTGGAAGGCTGTGGCCAGTCCTGGCTACATAGTAAGAATTTAATTCAAAAGGGTGTGGAGCTAGGGAGGTGGCTCAGCAAGTAAGGGTTCTTGCCATGCTACATAGTAGCAAGCTTCAAGGTATGATGAAGACTTTTCAATAATGCTACTGTTCTTTACCTCTAACTAGTAAACCCATTATACAGAATACCCAGGCTCACTGCCCCGTGTGGGGTGTGTGTGTGTGTGTGTGTGTGTGTGTGTGTGTGTGTGTGTGTGTGTGGTGTCCATCACTGCAGCAGCGGGAGCAGTATTCACCACACCGGACGTATTTCACATATATGAGATACACTTTTTAATATACATGGCACATTGTCTATGCAGGTAGTTCCTCGGAATTCCAAGTGTCAAAAAGAGTTAATGTAATTGGGGAAATCATGAATAAGCATTTTCCACCCTCACTTGATTAAGCACAATGTTGTTGGTTTTAGTTTACTTTTTTCTGGTGTTTCAAATTTCTATAAACTTCGTGAGCGAGTTTTATTCACCCACTAAGGTGGTAAGTCCAACACACATAGTAGGCATTCAATAAATGTTGAATAAAGTAGACAACTTCGTTAAAATATTTTCTAAAAAGTCGCGACTAGTTAAATGAATGTGTTTATGAATTTTAAAGCACATGAAGAATGAAGAATCTGTCCCCCAAATGCTAACCCTCCAAGGACCAAGTGGGAGTTGGGTTGGATGGATGGCGACTAACCACAGTCCCCTAGGAAAAGGGCACGACTGATCATCCAGGAATCTTGCACCACTTGGGCTCCCACCCCTGCCCCCAGACAGCGTTCTGAGTCCTCTAGAGAACCATGGAAGGTGGCACCCTCATCCAACTGCGCGCCCAGACACTTCAAGTTCAGAGGAGTTTGTTTGCCACCAAACAAAGAGAGAGGAGGTCTCAATTCCCAGGACAGCTGCCTGAGGAGGGCCGCGGTGACAAATGGGCATTCCGCTCCAAAAGGGACAGACACACCCGATCTACAGCTCCCGCAGCCCCGCCCGCGCGCCCAGCTGACCGGCCCTAGCCACCAGCCCGCTCCGGGTCGGTCCTTCCGACGCCCCTTGGGCACATCCAGGGTCCCAGTGGGAGAACTTTCGGGTCCTTGTTAGATTTGGGGCGGGTAGGGTGGAGGGTGGGCAGGTGGGGAACTCCATTCCCAGACTTAGCTAGCAGCTCTCCCCAAGTGGATGGTGGCCCGCTCCCAAGTCCACCCCTGCTCTGCGGGGCGCCTCGTGGAAACTGCGGGCAGTGAGGACGCTGGCGGCCAAAGCGCGAGCGGGCGGAGCGGGAGGAACAAAGGGAGCGAGCGGGCCGGGGAGGATGCGGCGCTCCCCGGCGCCCCACCCAGCCAGCTCCGGGCGCTGCCTGGCACGCAGGTAGCCGGGCCAACGGCTTGGCAGAGGGGTGCGTGTTCTAGGCTGGTGCACAAAGACCCACTTCCGCGGGCCCGACTCCCAGACTGAGCTCCTCACCACTCGCAGCCCGTTCGCTCTCCTGCATCCCCGCTGCTGACAGGGACCCGCGATCGCGGGGTACCGGGCACTGTGCGGGCAGGGACTGTGCAGGTAACCCTCCAAGGAACAAGGGCAGGAGGAGGTGGCTGGGGAGAAGCATGCCTTTTTAGGCAGCCGCGCCGCCTCCCGCAGCCCAAGTCTGCGATCACTCTCGGGGAGAGGCAGGGCTCCACGCGTCGCCGGCGGCGCCCCGCCTGCGCCCTCGGTGGACCTCGCGGCGGGGCCGGGGGCGCGAGGAGGAGGCCCGGCAACTTCGCGATGCCCGCCCGCTAGGTGAGCCAGGGCCGGAGGGGGGAGGATGGAGAGATGCCCGAGGGCAGAGGACCGCGGCGAGCGCCGGGGCGCGCAGAGCCGGGGCGGGCCACCGCGCAGCCCGGGCGCCCGGGGCCCGGAGGCGCCGCCCGGCCGGGGTTGCGGACCCTGGGCCATCCAGCAACCCGCGCTGCCCGGAACAATGAGGCGCGCGGCGCGGGGCTGAGCGCAGCCACGCACTGGCTCGGAGGCCGAGCCCAGCGGGCCCCCGGGGAGGTGATCCCGCAGGCCGGCCTTCCGAGACGCAGGGGACCGGGACGCGTGGAGCTCCGGGGCGCGCGCGCCGGCTCCCACGGGAGAGCTCTTCCCCCACCCGAGTTGTGCGGCGCGCCTGGGGCGCCCCCAGCCCCGGGTCCCAGCTTCCGAGGGCGTCCGCGTGAGAGTGGGAGCGCTCACGCGAGGTGCGCGCGCACGAGCGGCTGCCAAGGAATGAAATGTGACTCGCGCGGCTCCGACTCCCTCCCGCGCCTGCATCCGCGAAGCGCGGAGCTCCGGCGAGTGCGAGGAGGTTAGTGGAGGAGTGCGCGGGGCGGTGGCGGGCGACGTTCCCCGCAGCCCGGCGAAGATCAGCGGCGAGTTCACGGCCAGGGGCCAGGAAAGCCGGGGCTGGGGGGAGAGGGGGCGTGGACGGTGGCTTGGGGAGCAGAGGACAGTCCAGCGGGGTGAGTGGACCCCAGGGCTTGCGCTTGGTGGAGCGGCGGACAGTTAATTTAGTTTGTTTAGACTTTGGAAGGAAGTGAAGGGGGTTGTGTCTAGATTCTCCAGGTCATCCCCCTGCTTCTTAAAGTGTTTCCCACTGATTCCCGGTTCTCCGGAGCTACAGTGCTTAGGTGCAGCGGGATCTTTAGCGTCTTCCGAAGCGGTGCTTTAATACTTTTACACTTGGCAGGAGGAAAACTGCGCTCTGGGGTTGTTTGACTTCCCACCGAGAGGCTATTTGATGCATTCTTTGTAGTTCGGAATGTGACATCTATCTCTTTAGATTTGATTGTGCTGGTGCTGGGGGACTCGGTGAAGTTAAATGTACGTCTTGAAGCAAGTGATGCTTTCCAAAGAGAGCTGGATGGCTGTGCTTGAAAAAGCTGTGCTTTCCAGGAATTTAAATGAGACTTTGTGATTGCCTTCCTGGTCTCTCCTCCTGTGCCATATTTGTTGCATGGGACAGAACTTCTAAAGCTGTGTTACTAGCTGAGAAGTACTTTGGGGTAGGGAATTACGTTAAACTTTTTTTTTTCTTTTTTCAGAAAACTAAATTAGAAGTCAAGTATATTTGGTGGGAATCTTTGTCTCTTGGACCACTGAGCGTTCTGTTCATGAAGGAGCATGCGTGGTCCTAGGCGAAAGAATCCTGGGCTGGCTTGACATATTTATATCTAAACTATTTTCTACACATTTAAAAAGACAGTAAGAGTGTTTTGTAAAAAATTTTCATGGTGGTTACTTGATAGTTAATTTGTTTGAAATTCTGATTTTTTTTAACCATTTTGAAGTACAATCTATGACTAAGGACTTATTTTAGTAAAGCAATAAAGCAGAGTGTTGTGCATACCTTCCTGTTGCTACAAGTTTTGGATTAGCATTTATTTTAAAAGGAAAAAAAAATAACGTGTAGCCTTGAGCCAATTTTTGCCCACTCTTCTGTGACTGTTAATTTTCTAGAACATATACACAATTTATTTTTCATTTTGTACTAATGCATTAGAAAAAATTGTTGACCACGGTGCTTGGATATGGTGACCAAGATGGAGGAAAACTTGATAGATGATTTGCCCTTGGATTTTACAAGGATAGAAAGGGACCTGAAGCATGCCAAGATTCTTACTTGGTGTTGATAGAAATTGTGAGATTCTGCATATCTTTTCACTTGGTGCAGTTGAAGGTTCTGGAATTTTGAACCGAATTTCTTGTGGAGATTTTTATGAGTGTCTGCTCCTGTTGGAGCTCTGAGCTCTACAGCTGAGCATGCTCTTTGAGACAGGCTCAGAGCAAAGACCAGCACAGAGCAAGTTTGCTGTGTGGTGTGCACAATTTAGAGGTAAAGTAACAGTGAAGGCATATCCATCTGAAAGACTCAGACTGATATAATTTACTATCTAGAAATACACAAATGACTTACAATGCAGTTTCTGATAAGGATAACTAAGAGGGAAAGAGGTCACTCTGTGAAAATGTAATTTGACTTTATGAACGGGACCGTGACTAATACAGCCAGCAAGACTGATTGAGTAACAGGCTGCTGAGAAACTCCTGCACATTCTTGTTATTGGAACATTTTTTTTGAGACTCTTTCCTCTTTCTGACCTGATCTATTGCTGATACTATCAGAATCTTATTCTCTGGTTTAGAATCTATCCAAGCATTTTTTGTTAAGTACTTAAGTCTTCCCTATAATGACAAACTCATTCCTGGACTTCCGCAGCTCCTGCTTAAGTTAATAAATCTCTAAAATCTTGGAAACATTTGTCCCCTGAAAAACTATTCATTAATTTTCAGATTTGCTACCTCATTCATGGTACCTTGAATAAAAATATCTCATGTATGATAATAGATATAGTCTTGCTTTAAAAATGGGTTTTCTCCTTAAGTGTAACATATTGTGCTATTCCCAATCAATTGTGATTTTCTTCCCTATGAATATTATGTAATGTGATCTTAAGATATAATTCATTTAATATAATTCATTAAGTTTCATTCAACTTTCTTAATTAAATGCCTATGTAAAAAGAGTGTCTCCATTCATGATACGTGTATGATTTGACTTTTTTAAGCCTTAAAAGCTAGAAGCTCATCAATTTAAAAGAACTATGACATGAAATTCATGCATAAGTATGAAAGAAATAATTTCGTAGAATTAGTTACTAATTTCAGAACTGTTTATGGAGAAATTTTCAGTATTTTCAACACCAACAGTGATGTCCATACACGAGCTAAGTGGGCTGTGAGTGATGACCAACTACTAATAGCAGATCATCACACTAAGTCACATAGAGCTTTCATTTTTCTGAAATGTACTTTAGTACTTTAAAAAGTGCCTTAAGGCCAGATGTGGTGGCACATCCTTTTAATCCCAGCACACCAGAGGCTGAGGTATGAGGATTTCATTGAGTTTGAAGTCACCATGGGACTACATAGTGAATTCCAGGTCAACGTGGACTAGAGCAAAATCATACCTCAAAAAAAATGAAAGAAAAGAAAGAAGTAAATAAATAAATGTGGCTTAATACTTTTCAGAGATTTGTTTGTAAATGATATTAAATACATAGTGTAAATACATAGTGCATTGGGGAATGATGGACTTATTATTTTGGTCTGAAATTCCTAACACTCCTCTGAATGTACTGGGAACAGCTATAATTTGGAATATGTACTTTACTTAATTAGTCTACATGGGCAATGCATTGAGGGGACTCAAGGTGTGAACTGGTCACTCCTAAGGCTTTGCTGGAGCTGATGTCCTGGCCCAGTCCCATGGTCAAAGCAGGATAGCCTAAGTGTTAGACCCTCGCTGGTTCTGCTGTGACCTACAGTGCCAAGTGCCTTTTGGTTTGAGAGAGGAATAGCTTGTGGATAGATATGACATAGGAGACCTACTGTCTACTCTGGGGATTCTGTCTCCACAGGCAGTTCTGAGCACCTCTTGACTTCTGCTGTCCCCTGTGGTCCTCTTTAGGAAAGAATTTAGGAAGGGAACAATACAATAAGAAGACATCACTATAGTAAATATGTATGCACCAAATGCAAGGGCCCCTCAGTTCATTAAGCATAAATTACTCAAAAGCAAAGCAGATATAGATACCAACACCATCATAGTAGGAGACTTTAACACTCGCCTGTCATCACTAGACAGATCGTCCAAACAAAAGACAAGCAGGGAAATAAAGCTGCTAAATAGCACCATAGACAAACTAGGGATGACAGACATTTACAGAACATTCCATCCCAAGGAATTAAAGATGTAAGTTAGCTGGAGAGATCTGGAAGCCTATGAGAGCTGGGTTTGCTATTTTGCACTGGCTTTCTTACAGAACAAGATGATGAGGAAAGCTGCTGGCCAGTGTCCCTGCAGTGACCTGCCCTGGACAGAGTCTGGCCCTACCAAAGCTCAGTTTCTAGGTCTGTGAAAGGATGGCTGAGAGCAAATATGTTTCAAGTTGACTTCTGGTGCTGGATTCTTTCAGATGGATAATTGTATGTTCTATGGTACTTACAGGTGATTTTTTTCCCTACAGCTCCAGGAGATGGTAGCAATCCAAAAAATAACAGCAACTGATGTGCACATATTATACACCACACCCTGACATTTGCATTCCATAAATTATAGAACTGCACTGTAGCCACTACCCTAGGAGATATTCTCCCCATTCTACAGATGAGAAGACTGAGCTTCAGAAAGGTGAAAAGACTTGGCTCAGCTGAGTGATTTTCCTAAAGCTTATGTTGCTAGGCTGAGATCATTCAGCAGAAGAACAGTAATGACTGCTGCGATCCTGAATGTCTGGCCAGAGTCTACTGTGACTGTGAGCTTCCACTCCCTGCATCGTGCCCTAGCTGACTGGATGGGGAAGGTGTATAGGTGGGAAGGAAAGGAGGGCCAGGGGATCCCATGGCTGTAGATAGCATTTATTTATTCACCAGACCTTTCAAGCAAAAAAAGTCTTGAACTATGCAAAAAAAATTAAACTTAAGAAATGGGCCATGAATCTGGAATATTCAGTCAAGCAGGGGTAGAATGAAATTCTGGCTGATATGAAGGCTGTCATATTGGGTGAAATTTTCATTGAAAGATTTAGGCTAACAGCAAAGAAAATGCTGCATCTGCTGTGAGTTATTGGGGTGGTGAAAAGGGGGAGCACAGAAAGTAGTCTCTTGGGACATGTAGACATAGATCGACTAAAGCATTAGATAATTCATGGTAAAGCAAAACCCTGCAATCTTGATTATTGGCTTTTGTTTTCATAACCTTATAACTCACACATTATATTCTATTCTGTGCTGTTTCTAGTTGGAGCCTGAGAGGAAAATGCTTTACTAAATTCCAAACAATTGGTTTTACATGTTTGAATTATACATATTATTACATGTTTTTCGAATGGAGATTCTTATGGTAGTTTCTAAAACTACTTAGCTTTAAATTAAATTCAAGAAAGGGTAAGCCTCTTATATAATTCAATTGCTTTATTTTGCAGAAACAGAAACAAATTTGAAAAGTTGCTTCCTTGAAAGCATGGTGAGAGTAATTAATCGTCTGAAATTTAAGTGCATGACTATAGATGAAACTTCTGTCATCACTAAGTACTGGTGGGTAGAAAAAGTAGGGTTAACATAGGATTTGTTTATTTCAATTCACCCAACTATAAAATGAAACTATA
>PVHP010021986.1:0-28918 GCA_004024765.1 Zapus hudsonius
TCTCCCATCATGAGGAAAAAGATTCATGTGGGAAAGAACCTCAGCCCCTCAGCACAGCCATTAGACTGTGGTGAGGGAGGACTTACCTGAGGCCTAAAACCTGGAGACACTCAGATGTCCTTCTGCTAGCAAGCCATGTGAGGAAGAGAAGAGAATTTCCTGTTACAGAGTCTTCCCTGGCCCAGGTGAGCAGCTGATTACCTATCTTTGATCAATTAGTTTCAGAATTTAGGTTTGAACTCTAGTTAGTGACACCTCCCACTCAAGGGGAAGGAGTCAGGCATGGAATCTGTGGAACTTGCCTGAAAGTACGAGTTAACTGTCTCACATCTGCCTTTTTGGAGGCAGCTTTTGTCACTGATCTGGAACTCCCCAATTAAGCTAGACTGTTGAGTGATATTCAAGGAAACTCCTGTCTCTGCCTTCCTGCCAAGTTCTGGGAATACAAGAGATCACCACCACATCTGGCTTATTTTATGTGCGTTCTCAAGGTTAGCACTTTACCCACTGAGCTGTCTCCACAAACCCTTCTTGACTTCAGGTTATCATGTTGCAGAAATACCCCATGCCAAAGAGAGACAGAGGGGAGGTTTTTATTATTTATTATTATTATTACTATTATTATTATTATTATTATTATTTTATGCTAGGCAGGTCAAGCATAGAAAAAGGCACTGGCCTTGAACCCCAGGTGTCAGGGTTTTTTATAGTTCAGTACAGAGATGTGTATGTGACAGGAGCCAGAGAAGTAGATAAGTCTATTGGTTCTCACCTCCCTTTCTGGATCAAAGTTTACAATATTCACAGCCAAAATGGCCTGGCAAGTTAAGAAAAGCAAGTTAAGTCACAAGGTGCATTTGGTTTACAATGGTCTCTGCGAAGTAGAGATAACCCCATGGACATAGACAAAGGAGTGACAGCAAATGTTCTCAGTCCTCTCTTATCTTGTCCTAAGCTTGTGTTCACAAATCTCAAACAGCTGTTGTTTCTGTCTCAGTAATCTTCCAAATTTAAGTAATATTCACTTATATTCCTTCGGTAGTGTTTTCTTACATTAGCAATATCTTAGTCTTTCCTTACAATCACAGTTTTTCCTTACTGCCACTAATACTAACTATACCTATACTCCCAATGTGTACTACTGAATACAGCTTGTATGTGTGTGTTCATGCACACTCTTATCTGTCATTTATTATTTTTTTGGTTATTAGTCTCCAAATATCCATGTAAACTATGAAAAATCTTATTTTCCAAGTCATGGTTTCTATATACTAAAATCACCAAGATATTCTATCATTCTATCTTCTCCTTCCTTCTTAATCTTTTCCTAGGTCCATAGTTCCTGTTTAGTTCCTCAGGTCCTCTCTTCTGAATTTATGCTGAGGTAGCTTGTCATGTATGCATTCTGTAGCCACCAGCTGTTTGCTTGGAAAACGTCTTAGCATTTTAATACCAAAGTTGTCCAGCCAGCATTGAGCACACACCATCAGGTAGTACCTGGATTTCTTTCTTGCACATATGTTCACTTTTTCTCTATTGGTTTTCCTGCCACAATTTTTTTCTTTGCTTTTTTTCACTCTATATTTTAATGTCCCTAGAGTAGAAAATTCTTGAATTTTCATCAAAATTTCTTGCTCATTTAGTCTTCTAATTTCCCCCATTCTTTTCTTCTCACTTTTATCTCTACACAGTTAACAGGCCACTGTAAAGCCAGGTCCTTGTTTCTATTTCTGTGCTTTTTTCCTCTTCAGCAATGATTTCCTGTCAGAGTAAATATCTTTTTTTTTCTTTTCTTTCTCTCTCAGAGTCTCTATTATTGTTCTTATCTTATTTCATTTTCTTATTAATCCTCTCTCAGGGAGCATGAATGGTGTGAGGGCAGGCTCTTTCATGCCACTAATACTTAACAAAATTCCAGCATGTTGGTATCATTTAGAAAATATCAAATTCCGTGCAGTTGCAGTGAGTTAATATGGCTTCAGTTATGGTATTGTAGGAGAGAGCAAGAGTCCATAAGTAAAGTTCTTTAGTATCCTGGTTACAGGACTGTGCTCACTTAAGGGAACCTAGCTCTTATCTACTAGACAGTAGAATGGAGAAATAAAATCAGTGCTCAAGTAGAGTATTGGAAATCAATTCTTTCTCTTTCTCTTTCTCTTTCTCTCTCTCTCTCTCTCTCTCTCTCTCTCTCTCTCTCTCTCTCTCTCCCTCCCTCCCTCCCTCCCTCCCTCCCTCCCTCCCTCTCTCCCTCTCTCCTCTCTCCCATCTTGCTGGTCATGGTTTATCCATATTACCTAATTTCTGAGAGTTGATTGGTTCAACTTGATATATTTCCCATAGAGATGACACTCCATGTACCACTTCACTGTTTTTTTTTTCACATTACTTCAGAAACAAGTCACACAGTAATTGAAAAGGAAAACGTTAATATATAAACATGAGTGGTTGGATACTATAGGTTAAGAATACTAAAGAATATAGAAATAGCAGAATGTGGAAGCAAGGATATCTAAGGAAGGAAGGAATCAGGAAGAGGGTCCCTCTTCCCCCATCCCAGAACTGAGACCAGACCTCATTGATGATATGTCTTAAGACACAATAGTGAAGGTACTAAATTGCCACTATAGTGGATACGGGGAATATGTCCTCTGAGATTTCAGGGAGAAGATTTTCATGGGAAGGTACTGGACTACAGAACTGATTGGGAATTTGTCAGTGGAGATGGCACCTTAGAAATCTGCTCTCGGGGTGCTAGTGAAAAGCTCCCCAAAGTAAGCCCCACCTGACTGCAAATAAGAAGCCCTTCTTCCCTTGTGCTGCCTCTGGCATACTTTGCCTGACTGCTTAAAACTGTGTGACCAAGTATGGCAATGGAGGGGTGGGTTTGAAGCTGTTAATGTCAGTTCATCCCTTTGCTGTTAAACATAATAATTAGCTACAGCAGTAATTTCGTATGTATGTATGTATGTATGTATGTATGTATGTATGTATGTATGTATGTGTAAAGTTTAGTGCCTATCATTTAATATAATTATTTATAATTCATAAAAGTGATAACTGTGTGATTAATTTTATATGTAACTTACAGATGCACAACTTATTTACAGTTACTGCTACCGCCTACAGAGAGTCATAGTCATAAATGAGAATGTGGAGATCCCTGTGAGTGTCCAAGTATGTAATGCTATTCTTACACAAAAACAGACCCTTAAAATCTAAATTACCTTGTCCCTCATCTAGGAATGTTAAAAAATCATTTTCTTTCTTTCTTTCTTTCTTTCTTTCTTTCTTTCTTTCTTTCTTTCTTTCTTTCTTTCTTTCTTTCTTTCTTTCTTTCTTTCTTCTTTTTGAAGCCAGGGTCTCACTGTATAGCTAAGGATAGCATTAATATCACTATATATCTGTCCTTGAACCAGCGCCTCATCCTTCCAAGTCCCAAAATTACAGATATTAGCAGTACTGACCATGCAGATTCTTATGGAAGTATCTCCAGTTATCATATGGGGAAGAAAGCAGGAATACAAACAGTTTCATGTCACTTCTATATGATTCTTAAGAATAATGACAACAAAATGTTGTTGAATGAATCTATACTGTTATTTAGATCCATAATATAGAAGAAAAGACAAATTTAGGGCTAACTCTTGTATCTCTTTCCAAATATAACATTATTGCTACCCATCCTATCCATATTTCATGTTTGTCTCTCTATAATTGTAATTTGTTTATTTTTACCTATCTGACATTACTAGATAACTGGATAGTGTATAGTTGTAGCTAATATTACTGAAAAATTAAGTGTATCTTATAGGTATTTTTGTTCCAGCATCCAGTCTTTGTAGCTATGAGAAAAACATAAGAATTTGGGGAATTGATGAAATGAAAATGGGGACAAACATCCTCTCATCTCTCTGCCATGGAGCAAGTTGGATTATCATTTATGTATGATGCTTATTCTCTTGAATAGTGGACTCCCCATTCCTCTTCACCTTCCAATCCTCTCTCAGAGACCTTGTTGTGCTAAAAAGAGTTATCTAGAAATCGCAAATATATGTAGGGTAGTTAGGTTCTAAATTTCAGCCATCTTGTGTGTGTGTGTGTGTGTACAATATGCAAATGTATGTTTCTCACAATTTCAGAGGCTGGAAAGTTCAAGATAAAATTCAAGCATACTTTGTGTCTGGTAACAGTATGTTTCCTGGTTTCTAGACAGCCCATTTCGTTGTGCTCTCATATACTAGAAACCTTAGGGGCCTCTAGAGCCTTTTCAAGTGTGCTGATCACCTACATGGGGAATATAGCTTAAAGAGTTCATCTGCAGAGGTGACCCTGACCTTCAGGTGGTGTATCTGTATGAAAAGAAAATGTCATCTTCCAGGTTCTTGAACTTCTTAAAGGTTCTTCTCTTTCAACATTTCTGCAGTTCAGAGATATTTGGATCCTTGGTGATGTCAGTAGTCATCATGTATTGTATTATATATGCATTATGAAACATTTTGAACCTTGGTAGACTGTTTGGAGCCAGTAACAGGGTCTGGATTGTGTAAAGCTTTAGGGTTTAATAACCATGCCTGCTTGTTAATGGGTTTTGTTCTGTTTTCCAGGTTTTTCTAAAGAGTGACCGAGTGGCCAGAATGGTTCAGAGTGGAGGGTGTTCTGCTAATGATTTCAGAGAAGTGTTTAAGAAAAACATAGAAAAACGTGTGCGCAGTTTGCCAGAAATTGATGGCTTGAGCAAGGAGACTGTGTTAAGCTCCTGGATAGCCAAATACGATGCCATTTACAAGGGTGAAGAGGACCTGTGCAAACAGCCAAACAGAATGACCCTTAGCGCTGTGTCTGAACTAATCCTGAGCAAGGAGCAGCTCTATGAGATGTTTCAGCAGATTCTAGGGGTTAAAAAACTGGAACACCAGCTCCTCTATAATGCATGCCAGGTGAGTACTGATATTTCCCTTTACCATGTCTGATGCATGCAATGAACATCAAGTGTTTATAAGCCTCTGAAGATGTACTTTTATTCTGATAATCAGTTTTCTGGAAAAGCTAAGTATAATTTAATTTTCATAAATTAGTGACATTTGAAAGAAGCTTTGAAAGAAATATTTGATAAAAGAAGAAGAATGTCACTATCTTTCTCCAGTAAATGATTGTTCCTAGGAGCCCCATTTTGGGACATCAAATTTATGCCTATTGGGTATATATGGGACATGCCAGGAATAGAAAAGTGATAATCATCTGCTGCCTAAACAACCTTTGCAATTTATAATGAGCAGGTGCTCCTCAGTGCACAGCCATTTGTCATAAAGATATGATGCTGGTTGTCTGAGTATTGTGAAAGTAATTGAAATTTCAATTTTTTTCTTTAACTCAAGCCAGAAAAATGAATTGAGGACGACTGTTAAACTGTGTAATTTAAAGCAATGACAGTTAATAATACATTTTTCTCTTAAGTTGTTATTCATCCATGCATATGAAAAAATTGAATAAAATCCAATGTTTCATTTTATTATTTTTTGACTGTATGATTTGTCTACTAATGTATTCCTCATGTATTTGCATTTTTGCTTAATTTGGTTGTATAAATTATTTAACTCTGTCCTAATATACAATTTAAATTAATGAAATTTTGGCATTTAAAAATTCATTTGTTCATTAAGAGATACACTTCTATGGGTAGATGTTTATTTTTAATTCTTTTTTGCAAATCTACTTCTCTCAATCTCTATTTTATTCATATTCTTTACTTTGAATCACTAACTTGTGAATAATTTCAGATGAATAAATTAAGAGTTAATAATAAAATAGTATGTCACCTTAATCCTGTAAGCAATTCTTGTACTTCAGTCTTTTCACTGTTTCATTAAATTAGGTGATGGCTTGATAATATTGAAAGATGACTATAAGACCCTACTCTTGTATTTTAAAATATACTTTGGTATTTCCTAATGAAACTCTTAGTTCCTTTGTATAATTTAATGTTGATAACTATCACTCATTACTGACATTAGATTCAGACTTACGGTAGGTATTTATTGATAATTTATTCATCAAAAGCCTCACTAGAGGCATTAGAAAAAAACAAGCTGAATAAACCCTTCAATCTGTTACATTGCTGTCATTCATTTCACTTAAACCATAATCATTCTGTATCAGGAGAGCTGGGGATTAGAATTTAAAGAGTACCCAGCTAATTCCAATGCACCTCAGAACTTAAGGAGTACCTAAATTCTTGTCTATAACGTTAAAGAAGTAAAATTATAGACGATCAGAGGATAAGATATAGTGGGTGAAATTTTCCATTTTCTTCAAAAGAAAATGGATAGTTACAGAGATCTCCAGCCACTAGTGTGGGGAGAGCACATGGGAGAGGGTTTAGTCAAAATCTGTGCTGCTCAGCCAAATAAGCAGAAGAAGGAAAGCTTCATGTGGAAAGATACCCAGCCCCTCACCACAGCCACTAGGGAGACCTGACCAGGTCCCTGGTGAGTCAGAGGTCCTTCTAGGTCATGTGTGTGAGAGAAGAGACTGAATTTTCTGTTCAGTGAGTGTTTCCTGTCCCAGGTGAGCAGAGAGACAGCTGGTTGGTCTATCTTTGACCAGTCAGTTTCAGGATTAGGTTTGAATTTTAGTTAGAGACACCTCCCACTCAAGGGGTGGGGGTTAGGTTTGGAATCTATGGAACTTGCCTGAAGGAGTTAACTGTCACAATCCCCCCTCTGAAGAAATAAACCTAACTGCTATTAGGGTGCAGAATCAAAAAAAATCTCCAGAAAAAAAATACATATATGTTCTAAGAAAAAATATCAAACTAGAATACCCATTTTCATCCTGCAGGAGGCAGGGCAAGCTCTGAGGAGGAGCATGGCAACATTGTGTGGGGTCTCTCATAAATTCCCACAATTCTATGTATTGTGACTATCTTGTTTTAAACATTTAACTTTTTTGTTATGAGAAAGAAAAGATCATATAATTTTTAACATCAGTTGCTCATTTAATATAATTGTCTTTCTTTATAGAAATACAAAATATTTCCTTATCCTTATAGCATTTTTAAAAGTATTTCTTAACAGAACCAGAGTGTTGGTAATGCATTCCTCTAGTTTTTGTTTATTGGAGGAAGTCTTGATTTTTGTTTTGTTTTAAGGTTTAAGTCACTACATACTAGAAATATGATTTAGCTATATATTTTCTGCTTTAAAACCATAAATCTTCTTCCATTCTCTTCTTGCTTGTATGGTTTCTGGTGAGATTTCTGAGGTAGCAAGCTGTAGGTATGGTCCCCCTCCCTTGCCACATAACTCCTTTCAGTCTGTTCCCTTTCTCTACTTGTTCTCCAGTTTTAGTAGAAGCCTAAAAAAGGATCATAATCACTCTTTGTAGTTTTCTGAGATCCTGTACCTAGCCTTAAGATCAATCATCAATTTGGTAATGTTTTCTGCAATTACCATTGCAAATATTGCTTGTTTCTTCTTCAAATATTTTTGTGTTATGTTTGTTGCTTTCTATCTTGCCCCACAGCTCAGCAATACTTGTTTCTGGTTACCTCTGCTTACCCATTTCCTTTTCTCTTTGCATTTCAGGTTTGAGAGGTTTCTGTTGACAACTTTAAGTTCATTTCTCACTTCTGCAGATGAGAACATCAAATGATTTCACTTTTTTTGAGTTCATTTTTTTTACAGTGGTTCTTATTGCTATTTTTTAAGTTGTGTTTTCCATCTGCTGCTTATATTATTCATTCTGTTCTTGTTTGTTTTCAACTTTTTCATTTGAGTCTATTAGCCTACAATTCATCTGAGTATAAGTAATTAAGATTCATTATTTGATAATCCACAATCCTTGTCACCTCTGAATTCTGTCCCTTAGTCCCTTAAGATTCTTTTTTTAACCTTGTAGCATACCCTTTGAATTTTTATTGAAATCCCACCATGTTGAAACAGATAAAAGGACTGATGTAATATGACTGTAGTGTGAGGATTCTGTTCATATGTCTAGGAATTGGGCTGTGACTAATATTTCTTTTAGCCATAGTTTCAGGAAACTTCCAATTCCTCCGATATACTTGTTTTTGTCTTTACCCTTGAATCTGGGCTTCTCTTAAAGCTTCTCAGAAAGTCTTGATCTCCTGTCAGTCTTAGCTATGACCCATGTTATGCTGGCACTGTGTTGGTATTGTGGCAATATGTTGGAGAGGGGAGAGAATGTGTAATCTGATTAAATAGTGTTTGTTTCATGGATTTATATCCCAGAGATGAAATTGTCACATATGTTTCTATATTGGTTCTGTGTCTTGTCCGGTGGACCTGTTCCCTCCTTCCCCTACAGTCCTTATTCCTCTCTTTGCCTATACCATTCAGTGTGTTTTCCCAAAGCTCTGTGAACTCTTTTAATTGTGTATTTGTGGTATTGTATCTCTAGTAAGACAGGAAAGAAATCTGGACTGGGGTGGTATTCTCTAGCTCAAGCTGGAATAAACTTTAATTATTTCCTTCTAGCAATGTTTTTCCCTTGATTAAAGTGAAGGATCTGGGAAATTTGACCAAATGTTTCCTTGCCCTCTTCTTACATTGGCTATGTAAAGGTCTCTCATGCTTGTGAGAATGTGTTATCTAGTGATGTGGGCAGGGGGCTTATCATTGAGCCCCAGGAGTTTCTCACACTCAGTACTCAGCTTCTAGTTACTTGACAAAATTGCTAAGTGACCCTGCTGCATATGGTACCCAATGAATATTCTGTGTTTCAGAGTTAATTTGTAAAATCATCTGAAAGCATGGCAGGAGTGGTGCTAACCCCTGTAATCCTAGCTCTGGGAAGCCTGGGATAGAGTAAAACCCTGCCTCAAAAAAAAAAAAATCTGAAAACACAAGTAAATGACAAAAGTCTATCCCTCTAAAGGAGTTAAAATGATTTTACATAAATTATGAAAATAAGAAAATAAGTGAGATGTTTCTCCTGGGAAGATATGTGTGTATGTGTTATCTTTTAGTTTTGTTTTCTTTTTTTTTAATATTTTTTGTTTCCAACTAAGGTGACAAAATAAGAGAAAGGAAGTAAAAGTCTTCATAACAAATATTCTGTCCTCTTTTGGAAAGAGTCGGGGAAAAGAAATATCCGAGCAGGTTGAGGATCAGAAATAGGACCTTCCTGTGCAAAGCTATTGGAATCTAGCTGTAGACCTCTATCCTTGATATTCACTTCAGTGTTCTTGAGTGTCAGGAGAGGATTTGAGTCTTCTACTGACTGTAATAGTCCTGCTTGTGAATACCTGTGTTCAGCCCTTGGTTTTGCCAGACGTTATCTCCCCAGGAAATAGTAAAAATAAGTAATATACTTCAGGGTCGGAAACCCAGAATAGAAAGCTGTTTTGCAGTGACATGCAGGACCTAAACAACCTTGGGTTCCCCATATTTGACAGGGAAAGGGCATGAATGAGAAAGGTGCTATGTCCTGGCTGTATATCTGTAGGCCTCAGGAAGACATCTTGTCAGATTCCTTATACCCATGCTGTAGGATCAGCATCTGACATAGGAATCAGATGTTACCTCCTGAAGAAGTGTAGCTGGTTACACTTCTGCTGTTTAGAGCCAGGAAGTTATTATCAGAATTAAGGCATTACAAAATTCCTAAAACATCAAGTTAGGAGATTTACATGCCAGAAGTATAATTGGAAGAAAAAGCAAAAATTATTTTTGAAAAGAATAAGAATAATGCAACAATTGTCGTGAATTAGATTAATTAAAATTAATATAAATTTTTTAGTGCTTTGTCTGCAGGGATGCACATTCATACAACAAAATATTAGGGAAATTACATTAGAGAAATTCAGGTGCAGCTAGGCATGAGGCTGAGGTATGAGGATCGCCATGAGTTCAAGACCAGTCTGGGCAGAGAGGTTTACTTGGCTAGACTGAGACTCTGTTTTAAAAAAAAAAATCAAGGGCAAATCTAAAGTGAGTATTAAAGTTCTATAAGATTCTGAAATTAGTAACCACGGTTCAGTTATCTTAGAATATATATATATATATATATATATATATATATATATATATATATATATATATATATATAGTACTGTAAATAGGGAGGGAAGGGAGAATCTATCAGTGGAAAGCCTAATTTCCAAAAAATATTTAGGAAATGCAGTGATGTTCAAATAAAATTGTTATTCTTAGTGGAACAATGTTGGATGATGCTAAAGTTTTGCATTTTATAATTGTAAGTAAATTAATACTTTTATTTTATATATTGTAATGAAAAGGGTGTTAGGTAGCAATCAACTGCTTTCTGGTAAGCAGAAATTAAATGTTCTTATTAAAGATTATTTTTAAATTTGGCATAAGGTAATACAGCATGTTCAAATTAATTAGTAGGCACATTATCAATAATACAGTATAATCAATGTAGATAATATGCACCATTGTGGATAATATGCACCATTGTGGATAAAAAGAGAAAAACTTAGAGAGACAGATAAAGTTTTGCTAGGATTGTTTAAAAAATAATCTAATTGCAAATGCCACAATAGTGTGATAAATCCTAGCTCTACATTGGTGAGGCTGGGAACAGCAGTATAATTTTGGGGGTGTATGTATTAGTCAGGGTTCTCCAGAGGAACAGAACCATTAAGATGAATTATAGTAAACAAAAAGGGGATTTATTGGATTAGTTCACAGCAGTCCCACAACAGTAGTCTACAAGCCTGAGAGTCAAGGAACCCATCACTGCCCATGGCTGGATGCCTCCGCAGTTCCAATACACCACTGAAGTCCTAAAGGCTTCCTGGGGAGACACTGGTCATCAATCCAGACTGGAAGGCTGAAGAAGCTCCATTTCAAGCCTAGGAAGAGAAGCATAAGCACCAGCAGCCAAGCAGGCAGGAAGGGAAGGGGATCCAGAGATTTCTTTTCCTTTTATATAGCCTTAGGGCAGGGTTTTATAACCCTTTCCTAGACTTGCTCACCCTCTATCTCTAGAATTTCCCTCCTGCACTGCCCTCCCAGGAAGGAAAGTTTGTTTCTAGTTTTCTGGAGCCTTCTTACATCCTGCCCCCTACTGAGAGGGCTGCCTTCATGTAAATGACCTCAGAGACCCACCCAAGATTACTAAAAAGGTCAAGTGGACAACAAAACCTAACCATCAGTGTTCTATAAAGAAATTTATGAAAATGATAAAATTTTGCATATTTGTCAAAATACTCTGGGCAGAAAGAGCAGCATTTAGAGAGTATAGAACAGTAGAAATTTGGGGGCTTTAAGTCTTCAGTATTTGACTAGTGATGGGGTTGTGGTTCAAGATAGCATTCCCAGAGGTAGCTGAGGTTCTTGTAAACTTCTCTGAAGTTTACAACCTTACATGACTAGAGCCTAAGAAGGATGTACATAATACAAGATCTACACATGACGTTCTTCTTTTACCTCTATATTTAGATTTTAAGAGGATTAAGTAAACTCAATTTTGGAGCTATCTAGATCTCAATCTTTTCTGCCAAAAAGCCTTCATCAATGTTTTATAATCTCATTCCATTAACTGAATGAAGTGACTCACCTAGATTTGCCCAAAAGTCACAGTAAAGTTAATTGAGATCTTCATCTCTTCACAACCCCAGCCCCCTGATTCGTCATGTTCCTAGGACTACCAAGTATATAGTACTATCATAGAACTGCCTGCATATTTTTAAGTGGTAAGAAATATTTATGAACAGTTAAAATGTAGTGTTTATAATTTCAGTTTTCTTGAAGACTAGTGTTGGACTAAGGTTTAGAGATTAATTTGGATTCTAGCTTTGGGCTGCTTGTCTAAGACTTTACACAAATAAATAGGTAATTGCTCTGTTTTCTTCTCTCTGAGGAAAGGAAGAGACTTCCCAGGGAAGTCCAGGATCCATGTGGCATTAACCATTCTAAACATCTGAATTCAAGACCTTTAAAAGGAAAATAGAGAAAGGTTAATCCTCAGTGGAAATGAGAAACTTCCTTTCATCCACTATATACCTCTTTTTTTATATATCTAATAGCATATGATCAACAGTATGCTTAATATGAACTAATTTGTCCTTTTCAGTAGAATAAGTGCGCATGTAATGGAGAGTAGCATTTTAATTACTTTCAAAAGCACTTTAAAAAATAGATTTAAGAGGTGGAAATGAAAATTAGATAGTGGTATTTTTATATATGTATAATGTGAAATATCAAAATACCTGAGGAAATATTCAGTAAGTATTTTTAAGTGGCTTTTTTAGTCCTGGTTGACAATACATCCAGGGAGAAACATTAGGACCTTTAGAATAATTAATTATATTTTATAATTCCTGATTTTTTAATGCTGTATTTGATAATTAAAATAACTATACACATAAACATGTTTACTTCCTTTTTAATTAAGTGGATAATAATATAAATTGGATTGGATTGACCTCAATTAAATTAATTTGAGTCTACAGTTAGTAATATTCAGTAATATTATAACTCATTTTTCTGGCCAGACTGCATTGGGGGGGCAGACATACTTACTTTGTTTATGTTTTTGCAGCAGGCTGTACTTGTAGATCAGTGCAGGATGGAGTCCTAAGTTGCTAACAGATTACCAGGTGTATTATTTGGTACACAGTGACTGCCAAGCCACATCAAAACTGGAATTTTTTAATTCCTCTGACAATGTACCAGTATATGCACCCATTATTCTGGGGTGTTCCTAGATACTTGTCTTATGAATTCAAAGCACTGAAATGCAGTCTGGAGCAGTAAGGTTCAGAGAATATTAGAAGAAGAGAAGAAAAGAGAAAATGTTATGAAGAACATGTCCATGAGAAGGCAGGTGCAAGTAGAGCCCAGAGTACCTGCCTATGAGCAGGCAGGCAGGCAGGCAAGTGTTGAGATTTTGTTCAGAGAGGATTCCGAAATTGGGGTTATTTATAGGTTCTGAATAGGGGGATAAGCTAAGTAGCCATGATACCCAGTTTGGGGGTTGAGCGTAACAAACCACAGTGCCAGATTCAGGATTAGTCCTTTCACCAATTTATCTATAGGAAAAATGAACTGACTCCAGAGGGACTCTGGCTGTTTATGGAAAAACATATAAGGAACTCACTTAGGCAAGATATAAGGATAAGCCAGATCTCTCTTTGAGCTTTAGCGAAGTGGAGACTGCAAGAGTAGTCTTAAGGACATTCACTGCTTTTACTTCTGGGGACCCCGCCAGTCCAAACTGCCTCCAAGTGGTGTGGAAACCAAAATTTGGGGGTTCCTTTCCAGTACAACAATATGAACAAAAATATCAATAAATTTAGGGTACCACAGATTTTTGTCTTGTACATTTAAAGAATTCAAATCCATAGAAAAGATGGCAAGATTTTGAGAGAATAATCCAATTAAGAGAAGGAAAGAAGAGGATGTACAGATGTCCTGCCACGAGGGAGCCAAAAGGGGGTAAGACCCATGTGGGATAAGGGTCCACTCCATCCTTCTCTACCCAGATAGGTGCAGGGGATGGGGGCTTACCAGAGTAGGATGTTAAAGATTAAGAGAGATGAACAGCTAAAAAGCCCATGCCTACCTGCTAAATAACTACTTACAATGTTACAATGGTGGGCTCTACCATAAACTCAGGTGAGTCTTATAGGGAGATGTTTGGTGTGGCCTCGGCAACTGGCTCAGGAAGAGGACAGCCATGTCACTGAGTTGTGGGGCTGAACTTAATCATACCTGTGTATGTGTTTGTATTGTGGCTATAGGACATAGGTCTATGTCAGATGTTTTCTTCAACTGCTCTCCACATCACTTTATGAGACAGAGTCTCTCACTCAACTGGAGCTCACCAATTCAAATAGTCTGGCTGACCAGCAAGCCCTAGGGACCTTCCTGCCTCTACCTCCCCAGCATTGGGATTATAGGCACATGCCACATCTGGATTTTTACATGGCATGGAGGATTGCAACTTGGGTTCTGATGCTTGCATGGCAAAGACTGCATTTTTTTCAAGTCCTATGTTACACATTTTTTTCTCCCCACTCTTCTAGATTTTTATTTTTTTTGAAATTTCAATAACTCTAGTTAAAGGCAGCTAGTTAGTCCCATCCTACAACCTGAATGCTATGCTGTCTTGAAATTTCTTCCACCAGATAATTAGTCTGTCAACTTTAAACTTGACTTCCCACAGAGTTTCAGGACACAGACAAATGTGCACAATTTCTTTGCCACCATGTAACACAGATGGCCTTTATTGCAGTTCTCAACAGTCCTTGTTCCCATTGAAATATGTGAGTGCAGCCTTTCCTGTCAGTCTGTATGTTAGCATTCCGGTCTTCTGAGCTTCTACTGGAATCGCCCATAGCTATGCAACTGTATCTAGGACTTCTCTCTGCCAGTTCTCCAAACTCTTCTAAATTAGTCCCTGCCGTAGTTAGCCACATGCCACTGGGATGAATCTTCAGACCAGGCACAATTTGGGGAAGGAAAGTATTTATTGAAACTACAGATTGAGGGGAAGCTCTGTAACAGCCAAAGAGGCTGGCCCCTTTCACAGGTCTGAGCAGAGAGAAAAAACCATCACCTACACCACACACACACACACACACACACACATTAGCAAACAGGTAGGAGGGGCAAGGAGAGAATTTCTTCCCCTTTATATAGCCTTAGGGTGGGGTCTTGCAATCCTTCCCCAGACTTAATGGCTTTTTGAGTCTCTGAAATTTCCTACCTGCACTGCCCACACGGGAAAGGATGTTTACTTCTAGTTTCTTTGATTTTCCTTATATCCTGCCCCTTTGCTGAGAGGCTGCCTTCCTGTAAACATCCTCAGAGATCCAACCAAGATAATTAAAAAGATCAAAGTTGACAACAAAACCTAACCATCACAGTCCCTTAAACCTATTCCAAAGCCTGCACTCCTAGCATGAACTTTCTGAGATAGTCACTTTTATATTACTTGTGGCCAAAACAGCCAATAGAAACAACTGAAAGTATAGAAATCTTTAACTTGAATGTTGGTTTCAGAGGGTGCAGGCCAGAGTCTCTTGGGCATCTTGAGCATCATGACAGTGGGAATGTGTGGCTCACTAGAGTTGTTCATTTTATGGCAGCTGAGAAGCAGAGTGAATGAAATGAAGGACCCCAGACAAAATATCCTCAAGGATTGATGTCCTCTTCCTTCACTAAATCTTACTACTGCTAAAGTTTTCAGATTCTACCAAAATAGTATCACCAGCTAGGGACCAAGTGTTGATAATATTCACTTATATGGGACATTTCATATTCAATTAACACAATGGGCCTGTTTTTACTTTTCTGTTGCCTATAATCTTAATCTGCTGTACCTCAATAGTGACTATTTTCACTCTCTCTTGGTTTTGTGCTCTAAATTTTACTTTGAAACTCCATTCAGCCCCTATACCACATAACTATGGCCTGAGTCAAAATATTGGGCCAGTAACTTCTCTGAAAGAGACAAACTGAAGGCATGAATGTGTTAGCAGAATTTAGGTGTCTTAATGTTTGTCTAATAGAACTTTCAGATAAAGTCTGATGTGGTGCAGCTCCTGGTCTCCTTGTGACACAGCGCTCACTCTGATCTAGCTCATTGCTCCATGTGTTCAGTGTATGGTAACCGTCCTCATGAAATGACACTTTTCAGTGACATCCATGGAAACAAGACTTTTGTTTTATATGTGTTGAAATAACATATTCTCTTTCCCTGTTGATATAGAAAGTGGTGGGTGGATCTGACTAGAAGTGTGTGCATGAGCAAGCTTCCACCTTGTTTGAGGCAGGGTCTTGTTCTCATTGTTCATCACTGCATTCTCCAGGGCAGCAGGCATACAAGCTTCTGGGAAGTTCTGTCTCTCCTTCCTTTTCTTGCCATGGACTTCGGGCTTTTATGTGGACTCAGGTCATCAAAAGCCCAGCTACTCACACATGAACATCAAGCATTTTGTACACTGAGCCATTCCTCTAGGCCCTTGAAAATCTAGAATTTTAATGAGAGTTAAGTTTTAGGACAGATATTTGGAAATCGTCTGGAAAGTATTAGTATTTTAAGCAAAAATCTTAAGTTCTCTTTACGCTTTAGACTGGAAAAAAGAAGAACACTTTCTTTTTCCTAATCATTTTAGTACAGAACAAACTGATCATCATCTTAGTAAGATCTTATTTATATAATGAATGGCCATGATTAATTCCCACTACAAAGTGATGGAAAGATTTCCATTAGTGTTTAATATTTAAAATTCTGTCATTCTCTATGTTAATGCTATTCAGTCGTGCTGACATGAATATCATCAGATGAACAAGACATACATCTCAGTGTAGGACTCACCATCAAAGTATTTTAATACACTCCACAGTTGTTGTTTTTTAATATCTTTATTATGAATAAGTATATGCATTGTATGAGAAAATCTTGTAAATGTATCCCCATTTCCGTCCTCTCTGTCCCCTACCCACTGGGGTACTTCCTAGGTGCACATACTGGATCTGTCCATATGATAGGGGGTATGAACTGCACCTGAAGTAGCCAGTTTTTTATTCTCTCCTTTTTTTCTTCCCCCTAGTGTATTGTTGCTGAGGGGGGCAATGTCTCTGGATATTCTCCCCTACCATGGCTATTCCATTCTTTCCACACCCTCTTCCACTTAGTTCCCTGAGTCATAGTGGGTGAGTTTTGAGTCTGCTTTGTTGTTGAGATCTTAAGTATCTCTGGATCTTTGCCTTGGGTTATGTGGTTATGTGTCTGTCTCCATTGATCTTTCATGGGTTATCAGACTTGTTTTGGTGATTGGGCTACTGTTTATCTTGTCACTTTCTTGTAGGTTTCATTTGGGCCCTGTGTGAAGGCTGGGTGTGGATTGTCTCCTGCCAGGATGTCAGCTGTCATCCAATGTCTTTTTGGTGAAATTGAGTTGTCCCCAGCTCTCTCAATGCCTTCTGAAAAATACAAATAGAATCTCCATTGGAGAGTGAGATCAATATAGGTAAAATGAGACAGCATTGCTATTTTGACTAGTTTCTAATGGGTGTAGCCTCTCTGTAGCTCTCTGGTAGTGGAAATTTCCCCTAGGAGCCAGAGTTCTTGCTCCCCATAGGATTATGCCATGGAACCCAGTTCCATTTAAGGTTTCCTTGTTACTAAGTGGATCTCTTAGCCAATCAGTGAGCCATTGGTTACCCTCATTGGTTTAGTGCCACTATTGCAAAGATGAGCATTTCTTGAATTGCTGGTCTCTTCCATATAGCCATGTGTTCAGCTGTCTATATTGTGTATCAGTGGTCTCTGCTTTCTCCTAAAGTCATTGGCTAATTTCCCCTGGAAGCTCATGCAACACCTTTCAGTGCTACACATGCTACCATCTGAGAGCTGGTTACCATTCTGGATCTAGGAGGATCTCTTGGTGTTGTGATGACACTGTGATTTCTTCAGCAATAGGGTCTTAACTCAGGCCAGGGGCAGGTATTCAAGAGCTTTGACAGAAGTCTGTCACATTTTGGGGACCTCTTGGGTCTCTTTGATCAACAGCTCAGTGTGGGAAGGAACCAATAACTGGGACACGGAGATGAAGACCTGAGTAATTATTCTTGAGGTTGGGCTTCCTCCCATTCTGTTCATGGCCCCTGTACCAGGTGGTGCCCATAGCTTCCTTAGTACCTTACTGTATAAAAGCTAGGGTTTATGATATCAATTCATTATTAGTTTTGTTTACTTTATGAGTCTCCCTAACCTCCCATTACCCTCCACCCTTCCATTCCCCCTCACTCTCCCATCATCCCCCCCCAAAAAAAAATCATTCCATTCCCTTTTACAAACTCTTGGTTCACTGATGGATTTTTCTTAATATTCCAGTTTAACATGGTGAGGAACCACATATGAGGGAGAATAAGCTGTGTTTGTTTTTTGTTTGTTTAGATCCCTTTTCAAATACCAAAATCTGTGCATGTACTCTCTAGTCCTTAGTCAGGTGGTATAGGGTGTGCATAAAACCTACACATATCCTGCCATATACGTTGAACATTTTGAGATCAATTATAATACTTGGCACAATAATGTTGTTATGTAAATAATTCATATACTGTATTTTTAAAGAAGCTTTTGATGGTCTTCCTGACTCAGTTACCTGTCACTGCTGTTTTTCTAGGCCATTATGTTATCTGTTTCTTGCCTTCCTTCCATAGCTACTACTTCAGTTGGAGACTTTATTACCTCACACATGCATCATGGAAGTAACTTCTTACTGGCTTCTTCCTTCCAAATCTGTGCATGTTTGATGTCAGATGAACCTTATTAAAGGATCATCCTAACTTTCATGACCCTGTTTGAAAAGGAGATAAGTCTTTGGGGAACATAACGAAGGCCACACTCTTCCACTAAGCTTTTGGCAGTTCTGACATTCTGTTGCCTGCTTTCTTTTCTTATGTTCTTTTCCATTTAACAATTTTGTGTAGTCCCCATGTTACAGAATGACTTCTTGCCCCTTACCCACACCACAGTTTATGTTTTCTTGAATTTCAGTTTTACCACATGATCCTCTTCACTTGGAATTCCTACTTCTCCATTCTTTTAAGACTCCCGGGAAATTTTACCTCCTCTACAAAGCATTTTTGCCTCTCACCTCCATACATTTTTGTTAAATGTTGGGAGAGAAAAATTTCTATGAAGAAGTATAATTTCAAATGTGTCAGTTATCCTGCAGCTTAGGAACTTGAACATAGGATAAATTTCAATTTTTTCTCAATAATGTGTTTCCTATTGTGACCATTCATATATAGTAAAAAAAAAAACTGAGGAAAAAAAAAAGAACAGAGTGGTGCTGATTGAGGAGTCTGAGGCTTTTGCATTGAAAACTGGAGTCAAATAGCAGGACTCACACCTTGATCCTATCCTATCACTGTAGCAAAGAGTCTTTGTGATTCAGATTATTAACCCCCCAAATGAGAAAAGGATGAATCCTCTTCCATTCGATAGTTCTCAGGCTTAACTGAGATACTGTGTATAAAATGTTTGAACAGTTCTTGCTACAAGTAAATGATAAATAAGTTTAGCTTTTTTAGTCATGGTGAAGCTAGAATTCCTTTATAAAAATAATAGTCATTGTGTGTGCACATGCATCAATAGATATGTATGTATCTAGAGAATGAATGTGCTTGATCTCTAGGCTTAGAAATTTCATGGTTTTTAAATTTGTGGTTAAATTTCTTATGTGCTTGCCTTTGAACACTTTGATACATTATTTAATATATTTTAGTTCAGTTCACATAGGGTAATTTTATATCTAATTAACTAATTCATCTTTTCCCGGTTTTAAGTATTCAGAGGAAAATGTGGTTTGGGAAATGAATTTTTAAGATTCTTAGAACTGTTCTACATGACTTCATAGCAGAACTGCTACTTCCAAGTCAGATTTTTATGCATAATTTAGAAGGTAGATATCTAGCTGACAGAGTGTTACCTGCTTCATTCATATATAACATTATACAGGGAATGCATTGCTCTCAGGAACCTAGAAATAACTTAATTTCCTTATGCTCTTTTGTTGTTTGAAATTACAAAAAGAACATTAATTACCTTGTATTTTTTAAGTATCAAGAACAGGCAGTTAATATACTTTTGTTTTTTTTCTCATGGGGAGATTGCTTCTTGAAAAAAGTCGAATATAGAGGGGATGTAAGAGGGAATGTAAGAAATTTCAAGTATAAGTAGTGTTACTCTTAGTGTTAAAATTGAGACAAGCTCTTTGAACTCACCGTTAGAGATGAATATGTTTCATTCCCGTTGTTAGGTTAAGGTAATATGAAAGTAAGTGCACACCCAGCAGCTGGAAGCAGAGCTCAATTAATACCTGAGAAGTCCAAGACACTTGAGAATGGCAGATTGTCGCATAGTATTTCCTTGGAGATAAATATTTGGATTAGAGAATTTTCTCAGAAGATTTGGAGATGAAATGACAATATATGTGGGCAAGAAGATTGTCCCCAGCGGGAGTAAAGCATATGAGTTGAAAAATGTTGCATGCCTGCTAAATGTTGAATGAAAATCAGTTTGTGTTGACAATACAAACTGTACACTAGGTTAAAAAAGTGGATTGGTACAAAATCCAGGATAGTCCAAACACCAGCCTTTATTCTCATTCACTTGCTTCCCAATTCCTCCCATTTCTGAGATTTCAGTCTGACAGTAATGAGAAGGATGTGCAGCTACAAGGGAACTGTGTTGAGGGCAGGGAGTAAAGATCACTTCAGCTTGACTTTGAAGGTCATTGTAAGATGCCTGTAACGAAAGGCTTTGTCTGCAACTGGAAGCTTAGAGGTGGAACTCATGAGACAGGCCAAAACTGTGTGCTGGCTTATACTGCTGAATTGAGAAATGACCACAGCTGACTCATCTAACATAGCAAAGGACCAAGCCAAAGTTCATGGAAATGAAGTAGCTAAAAAGGCAACAGGATCAGAATCCACCAGGCAGAAGAATGCTCTAGTTCTATAATCTGTGATTCAAGTGATAGCAGATAATGAATAGAATGAGGTAAATCAATTTGCTAATAAAACATTTGGTCTGTGTTTTGAGGTATTACAAAACTTATATGTATTTGGATGTTGTCAAATGAGTTCTGGGCATTAGAAAACTATACAAGGACTAGGAAGATGGCTCAGTGGTTAAAGATGCTTGTTTGCAAAACCTTCTCTTCTTGTTCTATTTCCCAGTGCCCACATAATGACAAATGAACAAAGCACATGCATCTGGGTTTCTCTTGCAATGGCAAGATGACCTGGAGTACCCATACTCTTGTGTTTGCCTCTTTTGTCTTTCTCCATCAAATAAACAAGTAAATTAATAATTAATAACGAAAAAGCAAAGTATACAATAATGGTAAAGTGCTGGGTACAGTATTTGGAGGAGCAACAGTTTGTATCAAGTGTTTCTCATGAATGTATAATTTTAAATCAGTTTTAGAAATAATATTAACAAAATAGAACATCTAATAAATCTCAAGGAAAATACCAAATTTTCATAACAATATAAATAAGATAGCCTACTGTATTTTTATACTGAAAAATAAAGGTAAATATGACAAAAAATAACAATACAATTCATTCCAAAATATGCCATAATATTGAGTGAAAATTCAGAGGAACTAAAACTAATTGATTTTCCCCACACTTGATAAGGTTAGCATATACAAAGGCATCATTATAGAAAAACAGAGCCATCAATTCTCCCTTTTGTGCTCAACAAATTTAATATAGAGGGAACCTTTCCTGGTTCTAGAAAATGATTAATCACAGGAGGCAGGAGTCTGAACAGTGCTGTGACAGGCATATTTTAGAGAAATCTGTTGAGATATGATTACATTTAATGAATCCAAATTTTTGACATTGATAATGTTGAGAGCATCAGAAAGCTTACTACATGTTTTAAAATAGATCTGTTGGGTGATATTTAGTAGTTATTTTTTTTCACTGTTTGTATGGTTTCCTTACCTATAATATAATAGGCCCCCCAATTCATGCTTATGGTCCTCCCAAGGTCCTCAGCAAAATCAGATTCCCTATCTCCAGAATTTTTCCACAGAACAGGATTGCAATCAAGAAATGGAGCTTAGGATGTGAAATTCACAAGTCAAGACTTTACCTCTATTTTTAATATTCTCACAATCACACAAATATATATATGCACATATTGATCCTGCTAACAAAGTAAAATATATCTTTCATTCTCACAGTATTTCTCTCCTTTCTTGTGGCATGTGTCTTCCATTTTATGTATCATTTTTATTGGTTTTTAGTTCTTATTTTGAACTCTTACAAGGATACAACCTTTGTAGCAACTAGAAATTCTAGTGGGCTTAAATAACATGATTATGGATATTTGTGTCAAAATGATTTAAGAGTTCTGTGTCATGATATTCCTATAAAAAGAGCATAGTAAGAACATGTTGGTGTAGGACTGAGAAGGACATTACTGTCTGTTAGCCCCAAAACTTTTGAGTTAACCATCCCTGGGAGAATTATAGGTAAGGTATGAAGTTCACACATTTCTAAGGGGAGCAAGGGAATGCACATATTTACAAAATCTTGCTTACAAATTTAACAGCATGATAGATTCTTAAATGTATAAGCTAAACATTTCCTAGCCTGGAGAATTTGAATGTGCAAACAGTAATTCCCATAGAAAAGAAGAGATGGGAAATAAAAGCTTATGTATGTGCTAAATAAATATTTGTCAAGTCAGTAAAATATTTTGGTACTTAAAATGGCAGAATGATCTGTGTGATGAAGACTAGAGGTGCTGAGAGACTCAAGATGCTTTGGTGCATTTGTTATAGTTGGGGTTGAACAACCCTTTTTAAATGGCCTATTCCCTTTGCCAGAGAAGACATGTGTGAGTTTTGGTAATTTTAGTAATATATAGAATCATGAATTAGGAGAAAATGAAAGTAAGAGCTGTAAATGCATTGATGAAATCAAAACTGCCTGTGACTCCTGCTACAGCCTGGAGTCCATGTGTCCTGTTATATTTTTCTCAAAGCCTTGTGCAGCAGGAGGTCTGCTGTGTCAACATCTTCAAGTCCTGCTTCTGTAAGTCAGGCTCTTCTTTCATTTGTCTTACCATCTTATCTCCATTTATTTCATTTTCCTGTGTGCAAAGCCACACAAATGTTGCACTGAGAGTTCAGAGAAAATACTTTCCACTTGTGTTTATATTTTTTTCTTATTTAATGGCATTTGCATCTGAAATGGCAAAATTAGATATGTGTGATTCCGGAAAAGTGTGTACACACAAACATGCATGCTCATGTGCAGAAAAACTTGACAGTACCTGGATTTGGATTCAATCTACATAACTTTAGGTGGATTGCCTTGGACTGTGAGGGAGAAGTCAGTGACACCTAGGTTTGGGGCTTGAGCATATAGGTAGATGACATTCCAGTTATGGAATGGCACTAGTCTTAAGTACTTATAGATCCAAAAGATAATAGAACCTGGGTGTGTGCCTTTTCTTCATGCAAGTTGAATTGTCATGTATGTATGTATGTCTGCAAGTCCCATGAAACAGGACATCAGAGACAGAGCTTTGGACATCTGAGGTTTCAGTGAATGAGACTGGTTGTGAGTATGAGTGTTTAGGAAGCATTTAGGAAGTGACCTTTCTGATTGCCAAGAGGTCAGCGACCCTGGACCTGAAGCTGTCCAGTATTAATCACTACTACCCTCTCCTGGGAGCATATCTCATTTTGTAATGAAAATTAAAATAAAATCCTATCTGCCTTAGTAGAATGTATTTTTAAACATTGCGCAAGCTTAAGCTCATCATTATTGAAAACCAACTGTCATGAGGTTGGCTAGAGGGAGGTAGGCATGGTTGCCATGAGGGACTGCCATGATGTTACAACTATTCAGTGTTGTGATACTGGTATTACAGTACTAAATTATGCAGAATTTAATTCCGAGGATATCTGAACAAGATGGATGATTTTGTCTTATTCTGGTTGTGATTTGATACTGTAATTTGATAGGATGTTTTATCACTGGGGTAGCTATAAAATGGATATCTATTTCTTACATCTACCTATGAACAAACAGTTATCTCAACTGAAAAAGTGTGCCTTTAAGAATAGGTTCAGCTGGACATGGTGATACACAGCAATTAGGAAGAAGCCTGAGGAGTGAGGCTTACTTTAGTCCAGAAGTTCAAAACCAGATTGATAAATATATAGACAGAAACCACACCCTCCCTTTCCCCCATCCCCAAAAGAAAAAGGAAAGGAAAGTAAAAATGCAAAGGAAACTATATAAATGCTGAAATAAATTAGAATAAATTAAGAGGTACTACTTAAAAATTAAAGTTAAAAGTATGGAATATTAAACCAAGATTCTCTCATGTGAACAAAAAAAGTTAAATGATTTACCCCTTAAGATCTTTATGGAACTTATATAAAACAAGGATGTTCAGTTAAATTTTTATTCATTGTCTTCATTATATTAGGTCCTCCTTTATTTATAAACATGTTTGGGAGTGTGACCTTATATTTTTTCACATGACCCCCGTGTTCACTGAACTTAGGACCCTTGGTCTCTGGAGCTTCAGCTTCACAAAGGGAATGAGGTTTAGTATAACAATATTTCTTGCTTACATCACTAAATTAAGAGACAAATCCAGACAAATCCAATTAAGGCAGTGAAGTTTTTGGAAGTTTAATGTCTCTTACAAAAAAAAAAAAGAAAACCCTAGTGAAATTCAGACATGACTGAAACAGTTGCTCTTAAAAAAAAAATTAAATAAAATTGTCTGAAGATATATAATTTTAAAGATTGTTTTTGACAAAATTATAACTCTGGCCTTTGAAATATTAATTTTTAAGAAGCTAGGAGGAAAACTATATTTCCTTTAAATGGAATTAATCTTTTTATTGTTCTTGTAGAAAAAATAAATATCAGCTTTAAAGCAAGATTAGAATATATTCCATTTTACATTTAGTTTACCGGGCATAGTGTTGTGGTTAAAATGTTCTAGTATATATATATATATATATATATATATATATATATATATATATATATATATATATATATATATATATATATATATATATATATATATATATATATATATATATATATTTGTTAAAAAGCTTGGTAATGAGAGATTTTAGTTACATGGAAGAGATAACTTAATCACATTTTTTCCCTTTGTGCTCACATTAGTTTTAAATATATTTCATTTTGGCTTTAGTCACAGTGGAAATATTTCTGGTGGATTTTCAATCATATCAATTAAAAATTTATCAGTCTTTTAAAATGACATAAAAACCCTTACATGAAAGCTTTACCTGATGGTTTCTGACTTGTTTTAAATTAATTTGACTTCTTAAAAATTAATTTGAAATATTTTTTAGAAAGATCTTTTTTTTTCCCTAAGAAAAACAAGAACTCCTCCAAGATAAAACAACAGCATTCCTCCTGTCCCTCTCACATAGTTTGCACTGGAGTCAGATGAGCTTCCTTCGGCTTTCCTTTGTGTAAAGTTTGAGTGAGTCCCTGAAGTTACCCATTCCTAGATCCCTGATGGGGCACTGCAGGGAAGGCTGTGCTGTGGCCCCCTCACCTCTTTCTCTAGCTTCATCTCCTGCTTGGCTTCTTGGAGCATTGCATTCTCCAGGCCCTGGGTGTGCCTGGATTATTTTATTGTATCTTTTCATTTTCTAGATTATTCACATAAGTTTCTATATCATTTTCATCTTGCTTCTTCATCTTTTTTGGGTTTTAAATTTTTGAGAGGGTCTGGTTTTTTAAAGTACAATGTATGTTATTATTATTATTTTTTTTTTTTTTTTGCTGTCCATTCCTCCACGGATGGGCTTTTGGGTTGATTCCAATTCTTGGCTATTATGAATTTAGCTGCTATAAATATAGTTGTACAAATGCTTCTGCATCGAGATGTGACATCTTGTGGGTAGATACCTAGTAGAGGGATATCTGGGTCCATTGGTAGTTCTATGTCCATTCTGTCTAGGAGTCTCCACACTGCTTTCCATAGCGGTTGAACAAGTTTGCAATCCCAACAGCAGTGAATGAGGGTTCCTTTTTCCCAGCATCAGCAAAAAGAATAAATTTTATTCTCCTGGGTGTTCAGTGTTGTATTCAATGCTGATCTAATTTTTGGATGTACTTTTCCTAAAATATGATTGTTTTGTTTGCTCTAGGGTTGTTGATGATGAGAATAGGAAAGTGGAAGGGCTTAAAGTCATAAAAATTTTAGTTTGTATTATCACCAGTTTAGAAACTTATTATGAGCTAAGAAAACAAGATTCATTTATTTGGTAGAGATATGAGGAAAGCTAAATAAAGTGATAGTAAAAGTTAATTCTATCAGTGGAGGAATGAAAATAATTCTCTTATAAATGAGATATTTCTAAAAATAATCCTATTTTTTTAATTCTTTCAATCAAATTTAGAACATGAAATGGAACTTTGATGCAGTGCCTGTCTTCAAGAAAGTAGAAGCATTTCCTAGTAATATGAGCCTGATGATACTTGAATGTGGAGTGTATAAAGACCAAAATAATAGAAAGGTTTTTTTTAGTCAAACAAATGTTACTTTTTTTCTTCTATAAACTTACTAAAAAATAAGGAATAATTTTCAAAGTACAAAGAAAATGGTGATGTGTTCACAGACCCAGAAATACTTGGGGCTGACCTTTCTGGAGAGACAACAGTGGGCTGAGGAAATTTAAGGTTGGTTCATTGCAGCCTCAAGGAAACAAGAAATTCTTGCTTATAATTGTTATGAACACATTGGGCAAAGATTTATGGTAATTAGATTTTTTAATAAATTGAACTATTGAATCCTACAGATTTATTAACTTTTGTGAACAAAACCTAATGAAAAAGTAATTTAATTGGACTATAGTGTAATTAAACATACTCATGAAGTCTCTTCTCAATAAGTAGCTAAGAGAATTTATTAAATGTTTTTTGAGTCATTTAGTCTTTGCATTGTATGTCACTGCATTATCTCATACTCATATATATATATATATATATATATATATATATATATATATGAGTGATATATATATGTGTATGTGTATTCACACACTCATGGATTTATATAGGTTCTGCTCTTTATATGTCACTGGGTTATCACATACACATGCACACATTTCCCCTTATGTATGTCACTGTGTTTTCAAGCACACTTATACATCTCTGCTTTGTGTTTCAGCTGGATAATGCCGATGAGCAAGCAGCACAGATCAGAAGGGAGCTGGATGGTCGGCTACAGTTGGCAGAGAGAATGGCCAAGGTAATTGTTCACCCTGACATTTTGTGCCACATTTAATTTCTTAGCTAGATGTCTCTGAGCTGAAAGCATGTTTCATAAAGTTGAAGATTCAAACATAACTTATCACTGTCTTCTCTACATTTATACCTTTTAACCCCAAACATCTGAATGTATTTTACCTAAATGGAGCATGCTCTTTATTTTGTGCTTCCCTCCCTAATATTTGAACGAGTGAAACTCAATACAATCTTTGGTTTTTTGAGCACAAGCTGATCTGGAATTGACTATGTAGGGATAACTTTTTTAAATATTTAAAACAATACTGGAATTTATCTAACTATAAGATATAGGAGAGTTTTAAATTTTTACTGTGCAAAGTATAATTACAGAGAAAAATCTCATTGTGAAATCTTATAATACAGTCCAAACTATTCAGCATGGTGCTTTGTAAGTATTGGTGGTAAGTAATATTTAATTGAATGATTTAAATGCAAGGAAGATGTAATTTAAAATATCTAAGACAGAATCTGACAGATAAAGTGTGTTCTCTATAATAGTTTAGTGATTTTATTTGCATAATCACTGTTTCCGAGAACAGAAATATATTTCAAAGAAAAGCTATGCTTTTTTAAAAAATACTTAAGGTTTTTAGATAGAATGTACATTAACCATTCAAACCATTCTTTAGTGTGAATTTAACTAATTTTCTTCAGTAGTATAAAAATTTTAGTCCTTCCTTATAGAACTTCAGTTACATTGTTGTGAATTTTCAGTACATATGACTTCCTCCCTCTTTCTTGTGCTAATCAGACACTGTCTTTCCCTCCCCCCACTTTCTCCTTCTTTTCCTTTCCTTCCCTTTTCTCTCTCTCCTCCATCACCACAGCTCAATAAAAATATGTATATACACCCTATGTTGCTTTTTTTCCCACCAAGATAGCACATGGGAAGATGATTTACAAGCTTACAGTAACAGTTAATTTCTGTGTTTCTATCAAGAAAATGCATATCTGTGAATATATCATGTTTTAAGAGGACTAATATTGTGTTTATCTAAATTTAAAAGTAGTGAACAGATTGCGAATTGGAGATAGAGAAGTAAAGAAAAGAGAAAAAATTGGGTGTCAGGGATGATAGTTAAGTTGTGAGAAGAAAGCCTGTTATCCACAGGCAGGAACTCCAGACGAATGAAGATGTAGGATGCCATGAATGAGGGTTAAAGAGTAAAGTTCACATAGTACAACATGTGAAGGGGCATGCCACACTTCACTTCTCTGTATATCCAGGGAGATACTGAAACATTCAGCAGATCCTAATGTGGAAATCTTAGGTAGAAACCAAGCAGTTGGAAAGCTTTGGAAGCTTTGGAGGTTAAACTGCTTAACATGAAATGCTATCCTGTATTGACCCTAGCTGGAAGGGAAGCATTCTTGTTCTTCTTATAGATCTGAGACTAAGAAAGAATCTAGAGAGATGTGCCAAACAGCACAGGGCAGGACACTGACCTTGTATTTGGCATTGTATGTACCTTCCTTATGTCGAAATGTACCTGAGAAGGCTACCTGTTTTTAAATTTGTCTTGCTGCTCTATGGACCTGGATATACATGGATACTTTCACATATAGCTTTCTTGATGTTCTAGATAGGTTTAGGACAAAAACTCCTAGATGTGTTTTCAAGTTCACATCTGCAGAGAATGCATTTTACTATACCCTGACCTGAGTCATAAGATAGTATCAGCTACAAATAAGAGGTTTTTCCTTGAAGCAGGGTGAGTGAGGGTTTGGAGGAATAACATAAGAAATGTTGATTAATTGTGAAAAATAGAGAAAAAGAAGGAAGCAGATGGGGTTAGAATTGGCAAAATACTTCCAAAAGAAGATACTTTTCAGAAAAAATAAGAGCATAGCAGATAGAACACATTTAACTGTTCTTCACTTTAACTTCACCTAATTGGAGTCATTTAAATAATAATTTACAATGTGCCTTTGCTGCATTATTTTCTTCCATAATCCTATGAGCCATAAGGGCAGGTAAGATCATGGATTTATTTGACATGGATGTTGGAAATTGGGGAAGATTATACCCTTCACCAAGATTACAAAGCTTCTAAATGACTGAAATAGACCTCACCCCAGCCTTGAATCCA